>JAODAL010027713.1:0-54472 GCA_025379985.1 Phyllomedusa bahiana | reverse complement strand
GTAAAAAAAATTTGATTGTTATGTATTCGTATAATAAAAGGTATTTTTTGCACCTTTCAATTCACCTGTGGTGACTATAAAATTGCTGGATTCTAATTTAAGTACAAAGGTGGATATATCAACAAAGGTGGAATGGGCAAAATTGAAAATGAACACCTATCTGAAATGTATACTGATAATAAAAGTGGAGTTTTGCACCTAACAAAGAGACCTGCAGTTACTAGAAAAGATGTGTATCCTATAAGTTCAGGCTGCCCAATATCCAGGAAATATTTCAATAGAAAACTGTTAATAGGGGCGTGGCCTAGCTGGGAATGTGAGTGGACGTCCCTATTGAGAGCTCCAGAGCTTGACCTCCAGAAAAACGGCCCAACTAAACCCAAGAAGACCGCCGACCCTCTCCTGATCCCTCTCCACAGCACCTGCTAAAGAAGGGGATCATTTTGACACCCGCCGGGCGCCGCTACGTGCCTTAGAACCCCAGTACCGCGGTTCATCGGTGTGTGGAACGTCTCCTGCAGGGGCGGCGGCACAGCAGAGGCTGCGGCGCTTCTTCACCAGGCTTGGTGGGGAGGTGCGCGGTCCTTGTGAACCCGCAGTTCACAGCCGAGACGACCCGGAGAAGCTGCAACTGCCCCGACAGTGGTTCCGGAACCCAGGAGGCCGGGTAGTGAGAACGGCGGGACACAGTCTCGCAGACCTTAGCCGGAGCGGATCTGACAAAGCGCGACATCCTCATCGGCAGCACTGGATTCGGGGGGCCAGGAGGAGAGAACACAGCCTTACAGATCGCAGCAGAGGCGTCCCGGTCAAGTAACGACATCCTCAGCAGCAACTCCAGAACCCGGGAGGCCGGGTGAAGAGAACATTGGGACACTGCTCGCGGTGGTCCGTGCAGGTAGGAGCACACGGCGCCATTTTACACAGTCTCCAGCCTAAATAGTAGACTGCCTGACAAGAGGGGGAAAGACCCCTAGAGACGCTGCTCCACATACCCCGGCCGCTTAAACACCCTGCAGGACTAATAATTGGGGCTAGCCACCTCATACCTCTAAGAGACACAGCTTCATATTGCCTCCATCTAAAAATCAGTAGTCTCCGGCGCCACTTTGCGTGTCCCTGCAGCTCCCTGCCACGTGTGACACTGTCCCTACCTGAATTCCTGAATATCTAAGGAAGGATCCGGGGGGGTCTCCTGCCTTTTTTTTGTGTCTCCCTGGCCACAGAGAGAAACCTCACCTGCCTGGCTAGTGTACTCCAGGGAGAGATACAGGGCATTTCATTTACTGCTCTACCAGGACCCTACACATATTCATACCTCTACAGGACTGCCTGTTCCTACATGAGTCTGCTGACCTAAGCTGTAGAAATCGGTGCTTGCCACATCACACCTTACCTGGAAAACCTTCTTCTCTCAGCGGTTGATTAGAAAGGTGGGAGGAAGGGAGAAATTTATTAATCCAGAGAAAAGGAAAGGGGGGGAAAAAAAAAAAAAAGAGAGACAGCCTTTTGCTCTTCCTACGCAACAGTTGGCTATCACGGTATACTGGGTCCCACCAGCTATCCCTCTACAGTCTTGGAGATCTCACCTTCTCAGTTGCTCCAGGGGTCCTCCATCTTCACTACCCTTTGTCACCATGGGGGGCACGTCTAAGAAAAACCAAAGCAACAAACCTTCTAAGGTCCCAGAATATTTTTCCTCGTCACAAGCCAAACGGGAACTCAGATTTCCTCCTCCTTCCTCCCCCACTCTGTCCTCTAGAGCGGATTCTGTGGACCTTGAACACCAAAGCCTACCTGATTCTCAACCTCTTACTGTAGCCTCTCTCCAACATCTGTTCTCCTCCTTCAGATGCTCCCTTCAATCTGATATCAAGCAGATGATGGACGACTTAAGACAAGACTTCCACTCTCTGGTCTCACGTACAGATCATATAGAGCACAAGATGGCTGAGTTTGCCAAATCACATAACAGCTTGATAGATGCCAACAACAACTTAGAGGAGGAAGTGCAACGCCTAGCATCCAAAGTTCTTGACCTGCAGGACAGGTCGAGGCGTAACAACGTGAGAATCAGAGGAATCCCTGAAAGCATCACTCCAGTTCAACTTAACCCCTTTCTCACCGACCTGATGGCCTCTGTCCTGCCAAATGCTTCCACGCTTGACCTCACCATAGACAGAATTCATAGACTTCCAAAACCCAAGAATCTCCCACCACAAGTGCCCAGAGACACCATCGCCAGGATTCATTTCTTAAACACCAAGGAGGAATTCCTTCGAGCCCTACGTAAGAAAGACTCACTGCCAGACCGCTTCCAGGCTCTCTCTATTTTCCCAGACCTATCCGCCGCAACAATGCTTAAACGACGAGAATTTCAAGCCTATACTAGAATCCTCCGGGAGAAAGAAATCCAGTACCGCTGGGGTTTCCCAGTGAAGCTGATAATAACAAGAGAAGGCTCGCAGTTCAACTGCAAGTACCCAAGTGAGGCATGCCTAGCTCTCCAAAGCTGGAATTTACTCTCCCCATCAGATGTCAGCCCGGTCAGGAAGAAACAACTCAGACCAGAACTGATTACCCCCCTGTGGTCGGACAGGTTGACACGTACAAAGTCCAGGTCTAGACCCCTGGATTGAATATGGTTTTCTAGCATATACCCTGCTGGAGAGGCTTCTCTGGCCCTCGCTGGAGTCATCTTACTTCAATATCACCTATTGTGGTCGTTCTTCCTTTAGGTAGTAGGCAATGACTTGCCCCACTCTAGATTCCCGAATTGTGGAATCCCTTCTTCTCAGTTCTAATTTTGTTATGCTGTTGATTGTTTCTGTTGATTTACCTAGTTATGGATCAACTTGTACTTGCCAAATTGCCACTAACGAGCTTTTATTTACAGGCATGCCAAAAAGGAGTAGGGAACCTTTCCTACCCCCAACCTATACTCTTAATCTGACATAATGGGGGTGAAAATCATGTCACTTAATGCCAATGGGTTAAACTCCCCTTTTAAGAGGTCTTTGTTCTGGAAAGAGGTTTCTCGGTCCCATGCGGAGGTAGTCTGTGTCCAAGAAACACACTTGTGCAAGAAAGACTCCTTTAGACTACAGAATAGGAACTTTTCTCGAGCGTACCATTCTTCTCTGAATGTAAAAAAAGCTGGGGTGTCCTTTTTCATCAAAAACTCAGTGTCTTTTTCACTCTTGAACTGTGTGGTTGATGAGAATGGACGGTTCATAATTCTATGTTGTACCCTAAACGCCGTTCCCTTTACGCTAGTGGGCATTTACGCGCCAAATCAGCATCAAATTTCCTACCTTAAGAAAGTATTTGCTAAAATCAGAAAAGAAGCCAGAGGTAACTTAATAATGTGCGGGGACTTTAATTCAGTGATAGATAGGACTGCTGATAGATCTGATAATTGTTCTAAATCTTCCCCAGAGTCGAACAACTTGATCAGGGAAGAGAATCTACACGATCCCTGGAGATACGCCCACCCCACCGAGAAGGATTTTACCTTCTATTCTGCAGCACGAGATTCGCATTCCAGAATAGATTTCTTTTTGGTAAATAGAGCAGCGTTACTGTCAGTATCTAGTTCAGAGATAGGGTTCAAGACTTGGTCAGACCACGCCCCCATTTATCTAACTTTAAACACAGGCCATTCCCCTCCCTTTCACTCCCCTTGGCGACTGAATAATTTCTTACTTAAATCCAAAAAAATCACCGAAGAGGTCACAAAGGCCCTCACAGACTACTTTGATTTAAATGCCCCCACTGCTCCTTCAGAAGAAACTTGTTGTGTGCACACAAGCTTACCTTAGAGGAGTCTGTATGAAATTAGCACCAGTGGAGAGGCGTAATAGAGAATCACTTCTCCATAACACCTTAGATGAAATCAAACAACTAGAAACACAATTTAAAGCAACGTCCTCAAAGACCCTTAAGAATAAACTGAAGACGCTTAAAGTCAAACTTTCAGCCTTACAATTGCAGCAGTATGACTTCCATTTGAACAAGCTCGTTTGGAATTTTTACCTACAGGGTGACAGAACTAGCAAAATCCTGGCACGCAGGGTTAAAACAATACATGCAAAAACACGAATCCCTTATATAACTTCCTCTTCCTCCGGCCGACTCATGGACCCACAACAAATCTCTAATGCTTTTGCGGAGTACTACAGTTCTTTATACAATCTCCAATCTGATCCAAATACCCCCCCCGGTTCCTCAAGTGCAGCTATAGATAAATTTCTTAATGAGGTTGCTCTCCCCGTCTTTGACACAAGACCAATTACAGATATTTAAACAAGCCTATCACACTCCAGGAAGTACAACAGACTATTTCCCAATTAAAATATAATAAATCCCCAGGGCCGGACGGCTTCACCAACGAGTACTATAAATTACTATCTCATATTCTTTCCCCCCATCTATCCCGACTGTTTAATGTAATAGCTGCTAAAGGGGTCCCCCCGGCGGAAATGTTATGTGCCCACATCTCGACTATTCATAAAACTGGTAAACCAGAGGACTTGGTCACAAATTATAGGCCCATCTCACTTTTAAACTCTGATATTAAAATATATTCTAAAATATTGGCCAACAGGCTTAATACATTTCTTCCCTATCTAATTAACGAAGATCAAGTAGGGTTTGTTAAAGGTAGGCAAACAAGGGACGGCATAAGAAGGGTCCTAAATATTATGCAGGTTGCTCGTTTACAGAAAATTCCTTTCTCTCTCTTCTCCTTAGACGGAGAAAAAGCCTTCGATAGAATAAATTGGAGTTATATGAAGTGCGTCTTGCAGAAATTTGGATCTCAGGGCATGATACTTTCGGCCATTACCTCTCTATACACATCTCCTTCTGCCAGGGTTTTCGCCTCGGGGTTTCTCTCTGATAGATTTGACATATCGAATGGTACAAGACAAGATTGTCCTTTATCTCCCTTGATTTATGACCTATGTGCGGAGCCTCTGGCAGAACATATCAGGAAATCAACAGATATTGTGGGTGTGACGATCCACGGACAGGTGCACAAAGTAAACCTGTACGCGGATGACATACTGGTTATAAAAGCAGAACCCAGAAACCTCTGTGCCAGCACTGCTCACCTTGATAGACCGATATACCCAACTCTCTTATTACAAACTAAACATTTCCAAGTCCATACTTCTTCCACTTAACTGTCCTCCCTCCTTGAAACAGAGATTGTCCCAGCTGGAATTTATTTGGGCCTCCTCACACATTTCCTACCTGGGTGTTAAAATTTTCCCGAATATAGAAACGACAATTGAGCAAAATTTAGCGGATCTCAACAAAACCTTCTCGGATGAAATTGCCAGACTCAACAAATTCCAATTATCGTGGTTAGCACGCATTAACATTACCAAAATGTTATTGTTACCCAAATTTCTATACATGTCCAGATCACTGCCGTTCCTGTTTCCCAAGGAACTTCTGACCAAGTTACAGAATCAACTCTTCCATTTTATTTGGAATATGAAGAAACCTAGGGTTCATAGACAACACAACATTTAGACGGGCTGATAGGGGGGGCTTATCGGTCCCGAATCTTTCTCAGTATAATCTGGGCTCAGTGTTAGAACCACTTTGCATGTATTGGGATTCTTCGGTAGCCCCACATTGGCGGTTGTTAGAAAACTCCACTATCCCAAAAGGTACTTTCAGGGATTATCTATTAGCAATGCTGTTGGGTTGGAAACCACCTGAACTGCGTTTGCTTACCATGACCCACGCGGCGAAGGTATGGCGAATGCATATAGTCCCGAAACGAAAAGTCCACATTTCCAGAGCCAAGTGCCCGCTCTCTATACTATATTGCCTAGCCCCGGAGGTACCACTCCATCTTTGGATTAAATTAGGAATCCATACTCTAGGGGACCTTATGCACAACCACCATCTCTGCTCCTTTGAGGACCTATGCAACCGCCTTCCAATCCCTCGCAATCAGTTCTATCTATACCTTCAAATTAGACACGCAATTCAAGCGATAGAGTGGCCAGCAAATAAATGCCCTTCCTCCCCCTTCCATAGGCTGTTGTGGTCTGACTCCACAACTAAAGGAAGCCTCTCGGTGGCGTATCAAACCCTCTTGGATGTTGAGCCCTCTGACAAGCCGGATTACGAGATCCGCTGGGAGAATTCTCTGGGACAGACCTTCCCGCCGGAATGCTGGTCCCAAGCCACAAACATGGTTAGGAAACACTCGAGCTGTGTTAACCACCTAGAGCTAGGTAGAAAGATAAATTTGAGATGGTACTTAACGCCAACGCGAATTGCCTACTCAACACCGGGATACTCCAATCTTTGTTGGCGACAATGCGGGCAGGTGGGGTCCCTGCTACATATGTGGTGGAGTTGCCCAGTAGTACGACCCTCATGGAGTAGAGTGGAAAAGCTATTGCAACATATTCTTAAGGTAGAACTTACCCTTTCGTCAGCAATGGCATTATTAGACCTACTGTACCACACGATATCACCAGACTGTCATACAACTCTAGTACATATTTTGATTGCGGCTCGTTTCACAATTGCTGCTGCCTGGAAATCCTCTTCTACCCTCTCCTTTTCAGAGGTCTTGGCTAGAATAAACAACCAATTTCGATCTGAAACAAGCCTACTGGTCCCTCCCCATAGAGTAACCAAAATAAGAGACAGATGGTCCCTCTGGACGGACTCCCTCTATCATGCGCAATGACCCTCAGCGTTAGACCCATTTGCTTAATAGTGCAGGAGAAAAGTCCAGATTCCCACAGACTCTATCACTATTTCAACAAGCTCTTACTAGGATGTTATATACTGGTTTACCTCAGCATTGGCTGGTATACTTTAATATAGCATTAACATTGATACCCTCTTGTAAGTCTTAACACATGCCTGTAACACAACACTCTCTGTGTTAGAAATACGGCTTCTGTAAGCTAGTGGCTTCCCTTATATGTTCCTTTCTTTGTTTTGTTATACACATCTGACCTTACGTAATTGTGAAATATTTGGATTTTTACATATGTGTATAGTTTTGCTTGTATACATTTCAATAAACTTTGTTGCTGATAAAAAAAAAACTGTTAATAATAAAGCTATTGCAGTGCAATGTCTACACTAAGTCTTAGTGAACTTTTTCCAGTATTCTTTATAGAGCTTGTCTGTGTTCGCCCGCGGGGGCCCCCTCCCCTCTCCCCCCCGTGACTTTACAGCGGTAGATGCTCCTTTAAAATTCTCTACCTAACTACATAAAATCTTCCAATCTCTAATCTAACTAAATTGTAAGGATCACAGCTAATAGTAGAGGTTTCTCTGTGAAGAAATAGAATAATTTTGCTGAGCTGTTTGGACACAAGCAGAGCGCACGTCCTTCTGCTCTGAGACGCTGAGAGACACTGAGGCTGAACAGGAAACGCTGTTCTATGTAAAACGAGGTCATGTGATTTTTCCAGCCAATCGCAACCATACACATCCCAGTCATGACGTCGCACACACATCTCACCCTGCTCTATTCTGTAAGCTGATTTGCTGGCAGCCAAAATGACAGGAAGCGCCGAAAATGGCGCGATCTTAATAGATGATGCACAGATTTTAACCTAAATTATCGCATGATCTAAAAATTTCGATCAACATAAAAACTGTGCCGATTTCAACTTTGTTGATAATAATCGCTCAACACTAGTATAGACAATTGAATGATACTACTGTTTATCCTAAATTATCTGAAGATCCTAGAGATGTGTTTGGAAAAAAGGTTCTGAATATATTGAATGAAGGTTTACAGAAAGGTATTTTGGATAAGAAACTTTTTGAGTTTTTGAATGTTGAAAATCCTGTTACTCCGATTCTATATGTCTTACCTAAGATACATAAATCACTAGTAGTTCCTTCAGGTCGACCAATAGTCTCTGGACAAGGTAGCATTATGAGTAATATATCTGTTTTTCTTGATCGCATACTATTTAAACATGTCTCCACTATGAAATCGTATTTAAGGGATACTTCGGATTTTCTAATGAAAATTAAGGATATACATATTCCTAATGGAGTTATTTTGGCATCTTTTGATGTTGTGTCACTATACACTTCTATTAATCATGAAAGTGGTAAAATAGCAGTGAGATATTTTTTGCAGCAGTCACAGTTTTCTGCGGAATGTTGTGAATATCTGATGTTGCTTCTGGACTTAGTTTTGACGTGTAATTATTTTTTTATTTGAGGATTATTTTTTTTGCAGTTGCAAGGTACGGCCATGGGGTCGAATGTTGCTCCAACTTATGCGAACCTTTACATGGCTTGGCTTGAAGAGTCATTCATCTATGTATCGCACCACTTTGGACATGTTCTTGGGTGGTTGCGATACATAGATGATTTTTTTTTGATTTGGACAGGTACGGAGGATGAATTGAATTCATTTCATGCATTTCCGAATCAGATGGATCCTTTTTTGCAATTTACATTGACATTTTCTAGGGAGTCAGTACAGTTTATGGATACTATGGTCCTTATTGATGGAGATCGGTAACATACTGATCTGTTCACTAAAAGTACTGACCGATAAACGGTCTTACGTTATGAAAGCTGTCATCCGAGACGTATGATTAATTCATTACCGTTTAGTCAAATGCTTAGAGTAAGAAGGATTGTGGACCAAGAAAAGAATGTGGATATAGCATTGGATAGAATGATTAATAATTTTCGTATACGTGGTTATCCAGATAGACTTTTGTCTATGCACCGCGCTAAAGTTAAGAAGTTGTCTCGAATGGATACTTTTAGGAATAGAGAACGTAAACAGGTAAATAGAATTCCTTTTATTTCTACTTACAGTGATTATAGTAATAAGATTGCTAATGTCATTCGTAAATATTGGCCAATTATTCAAAGATCTTATAGTAACATTAGTGAGTTTTCAAATATGCCCAGTATGTCATTTAGAAGAAATAGGAATTTGAAGGATTATTTGGTGAAATCCAATGTTGGATCTAGATTAATTAAGAAACAGATGTATTTTGGGGTTTCTAGAAAAGGTTCTTACTAGAGAATGGCGAATCGATTCCTAACGAAGTGGAATTCGTTAGAATTCTGCAGTAAAACTTCGGTTCGTAACGAAAATCGAACTTTGGGTGAATCCTGGAACGAAGTGTGCTTTTCATTGATAAAATGGCTGCAGCACATGGCTTACATGGGGCAAAGCACTCTGGGAGGAAGAAGGCATAGCCTGCATGACATGTGGCAGAGATGATGCCAAATCATAGACCGCGGGATTCTGTTACCGTCAATCAGCCACTATATAAGACCGACGCGCCGCTGGGAGCTCACACTCCTCTTACTGTACTGACACAGGGAAGGTGCTGCTGCGGGTGATAGCGCTTCTGAAGAAACTGATTTTTACACAGTGCGATTTTTGTGGGTTCTCAGCTTGTCCTCAGAGACTGTTCTCTGAATTTCTATTTCTGATTATTTAGGGGTATTGGATCAGAAATCCAGTTGCGTTCACCACTGCAGCTGCATATGTAACATTCAATATCAAGTGGGAGTCTAAGCCAGTTCCCTGTTTTGTAGCATTTAAAGAAACAGCGTTTTTTAAATACAAATACCACTTTCATTTTGGCTGCTCAATTCTATTGCGCATTTAAACATCCAGGGGTTAATAAGCTTGTTTTGCTGGTGTCTGACAAAAAAAACCGTCTTTTTCACGCCAAATATATATATTTTTTTGGAAGCCCTAATTCACAAGCAAAGGTTAAATTACAATTTATCTCTTGTTGTGTGGCGTAGAAAATACACCATTTGTAACACCTACAAAGCTTACTAGTTTTGTGGTTGCATTGTATTCTATTGTGCGCAATTTAACATCCAGGGTTATTAAGCGTTTTTTGCTGGTGTGCTGACAAAAATAAAACCGTCTTTTTCCACAGCCAAATTATATATATTTTTTTTTTGTAGCCTATTACAAGCAAAGGTTAATTACAAATTTTATCTCTTGTTGTGTGGCGTAGAAATACGCCATTGAAACACCGCAACAAAGCTTCTAGTTATGTGGTGGCTCCAATGCTATTGCGCAATTTACATCCAGAGGTTTAATTAAGCGTTGTTTTGCTGGTGTGCTGACAAAAATACACCGTCTATTTCAACGCCAATATATATTTTTTTTTTTGTAGCATAATTCACAAGCAAAGGTTAATTACTATTTTATCTCTTGTTGTGTGGCGTATAAAATACACCATTGTAACACCTACAAAGCTACTAGTTTGTGGTGCTCAATTCTATTGCCAATTTCATCCAGGGTTAATTAAGCCGTTGATTTTGCTGCTGTGCTGACAAAAATAAACCCTTTTTTCAACGCCATATATATATTTTTTTTTTTTGGTACCTAATTCACAAGCAAAGGTAAATTACAATTTTAATCTCTTGTTGTGTGGCGTAGAAAAACGCCATTGTAACACGCTAACAGAAGCACTAGTTTGTGGTGGCTCAATTCTATTGCGCAATTACATCCAGGGTTAATTATGCGTTGTTTTGCTGCTGTGCTGAAAAAAAATAAAACCTACTTAATCAACCCAAAAATATATATATTTTTTGTTTTGGGTAAGCCTAACTCACAAGCAAAGGTTAATTACAATTTTTATCTCTTTTGTGTGGCGTAGAAAATACACCATTGTAACACGCTACAAGCTACTAGTTTGTGGTGCTCAATTCTATTGCGCAATTTACATCCAGGGGTTAATTAAGCGTTTTGTTTTTTTGCTGTGAGCTGACAAAAATAAAACCGTCTTTTTCAAACTCCATATATATATATTTTTTTTTTTTTTTTTTTGGGGGTTAGCCAACATTCACAAGCAAAAGTTTAATTACAATTTATTCTCTTGTTGTGTGGCGTAGAAAATACACGCATTGTAACACGCTACAAAGGCTACTAGTTTTGGTGGCTCAATTCTAGTTGCGCAATTTCCATCCAGGGGTTAATTAATCGTTGTTATGCTGCTTTGCGTGACAAATAAACCGTCCTTTTTCACACCGAAATTATACATTTTTCATTGTAAGCATAATTCACAAGCGAAGTTAATAAAGCCTGGTTTTGCTTTAACATTTTTAGTAAAACACATAGGCCTTGGTAAACAGACACATACAAGTAAATTTTCCTGGCCATTTGTGGAGCGCAATTTATATCCAAGGGTTACCCAAGCTTGTTACTGGGTTCATTGGAGTCCAAAAACAGGGTGTATATTTATCATATACAGCATGAGCTTCAATCAAACAGTGTCTGATACATTTTAGAAACAAACAGTTATGTCAGACAGAGAGGTGGCAGGCTCAGCAACTGCGAGGCAGATGCACAAACATTTCTGAAACGGCCCAGGGGTCGCAGCACAGCAAGGGACGTCGCAGCACGGGGTCACTACTCGTGAGGCCACAACTGGCCGCTGTCATCTATCTGCCCGTGTGTTTGTTCAGCAACCTCAAGGGTTTCTTGATTGGTTGACTAGTCATCCTCTTCCTCCCAGATGACATCTGACAACCTCGGCCCCAAGAGTCGTGGAACCTCAGACACAACACTTAGTTTTGCATGGCCCCGGGAGCGGGTCAGCGCCCTCACCTGTCCTCACCCGCCTCTGTCCCATCCAGTTCCCTCAGCCAGAGATTCTTACTTTGTGGTCTGGGCTCAGCGCCACTATATAAGCGAGATGAACAATTTGAGTGAGGGCAGTCATCAGCTACTTGGACAGCGAAGAAATGGGGCCATATCCCCAGCTTCTTGCAGTATGCGCAAATTATAGATGAGGAGAGTGGCATGGGAGGTCAGTAGTGAGAGGTCAGCCTCGGCTTTACAAGACACGGTGATTGAGGACAGTAGTTGACGAATTAAACACACAATAGAGATGATGTAGCCGACGCACTTGGTAGCCGGTGAAGTCAAGGCTTCATCATCGTCAGTAAAAGGGCGTCAACTTGCGCGTCAAGCAGCGGCGCAGCCAGCAAGTGGTTGTGTGGCCGTGAGTCCGCAGGGTAGCAGCAGTGTGGAGGGTCGGGAGCCAAGCGCCACGGGGTATAAAACCCGCTTCGCAGCGTCCCAAGACAGTAGCGCACAGGGCCCAGCGAGGCGCGGCTGCTGTAGTCCACTTTCAGTCGCGAGCGTTGGCGTTAAAATAGCTTACTCGGCGTGTTGGGCATTTCTTTGCTAAGAACACGCGGAGGAGCCAGAATATGGGTATACTGTTAGAATCTGTGGTCAGAAAGTGAAGCGTGGCCAGGGAGCTAACGTTGGCACAACGGCCCTCGTCCAACACATGAAGCGTCAACCATCTCCCGTGGCCTGGGATAAACGTGGCTCGATGTGGTGTCCATCCTGCCGCAGCAGCAGCAGCAGCGCCAGTGGCACCCATGCCATGTCAGCCATTCAAGGCTCCACCACCTCTGCAGAAGGCAGCTGTTTTTCTCTTTGACATCCCTCTACTCCCCCGGCTCCAGATGCTCCTGCTCCTCGCTACTCCATGGCGTCCACAGTCCGTTCAAGAGAGGCGATTTAAAGAGACAACAGTAAATAAAACGCCAACCAATCCTAAGGTGCAGCAGCTACCGTGCTCCTTGTCCAATTTGTTGTACTGCAATCCCCGTCCCTATCCAAATGGTGGACTCTGCACCATTCAGATGAATAATGACTTGTGCCGAGCCGAATGGAGAGTTCCAAGCCGTAAATTTTTCTTTCAAAAAAGGCATTACCAGCACTTCAATAAATTATGTAGAACAGAAAGTGGGTCAGTCCCTTGAGCTTATCGGTTTTTTCGCAAGGTACAGATCGGCAGCGCGGACGTCTGGAGCTGTAACTAACGGTCAGGGCCAGTACATGTTCCTTTAACGGCCCACTGGGTGAATGTGCTACTGCCCAGGCACACCAACAAACTGGACAGGAGACCGCCGCTTTCCTCCTCCACGTTGTCAAACTGCTGCTCCATGCGCCAATGTCCGCCTCCCTCCTCCTCCACCACCACCACCATCTCATGCCTCCACAAGTACCTAAGCTCCATCATACCACATGTGTAGGCACAGCGGTGTCACGCAGTTCTAACACCTTAGCTTGCCATCGGCGAACGAAGTCAACACAGGGGAGGAACTGCTCCGCGTTCATGCAGCAAGAAATCGATGTAGTTGGCTTTCTTTTCTTCCGCGCCAACTGCAAATCGGAACCATGGTGACGGACAATGGGAGGAAACATGGTGTCCGCGCTGCACCGTTGAGGATGGTCATGGCTCCCTGCATGGCGCACGGAGTTCAATCTGGTTGTAAAAATGTTCCTGAATCCTTTCCACCGCTCTTCAGAACATTCTGAACTGGCCAGGAAACTGTGCATGCACTTATCCATTCGTACAAATCCAGGAAACACCTCCACGAGTTTGCAGCGGCAGACGGCCTCCCCAACACGCTCTGATATGCATGTTTCCTACTCCGCTGGAATTTCCAGCCTGCAACATGTTGACCGACTGTATGTACAGAGAAAGGCCATTAACGATTTTGTGTTGATCCAGGCAGACAGAAGTACTCCCCTGTGTAAGTTTGATGGCAGCCAGTGGCAGCTCATGCGTGACCACCTGCCGTTTTGTTGAGGCCATTCGTGGAGGCCACGTTATTTTGTCAGTCGCCAGGGGCGGGGAGGGGGTGGGGGGGGGGACAACGGAATGGAATAACGTCAATCCACTGCTTCCATGTCCTGGAACAGATGGCTAAAAATCTGTCTGGGCAGGGGACTGGAGATGTGGCACTACATCTGATGGCCACATGAGTCCGGTGAACTGAATGGAGGAGGAGGAGGAGGAGGACATTGGAGCAGAAGCATTGTTCTGGTGAAATGAGTGGATTTTCTACCCGAAGTTGACAGAAGGAGATTCAGGAAGCAGCTGGATAGGTGGATGTAGATAGGAAGACGAGGCAGATGACTCCCAAGCACAGTTAACGCCCGTGCATTATACAGTGAAAAGGAGGCAGGGAGCCCCTCGGAGTCACTTGTGCAGATGTCCCGCAGCATGCTTATTTGCCTGGCTAGTGACAGCCGAATAGTCCAGCATCCGCAGAGGGATGACTCTGGTCTCTTCCACCCTATTGACCCTCGCTAACCGGTCCAAAATTGGGAGCCTTTTTCCCAGCTATTGAGAGGAGACAAAATCAAATAATATAGGTAAATCCTCCGTAATCAGTTGGCCGCTGCCTATTTGCGGCATCGTCCCCTTCTCTGACAGGTCCTGACCGGGGGTCCTCAGCGCTCACGTACTACTGCCGCGGCTGCTGGGGGAAGGTGGGGGGGTAGAGCAGTACCACTCATCCGCAGTAACCTAAGTCTGGAGTCACCTAATGAAAGCAGCGTCCTTCACCCGCCTAGTGAGGAGGGCAGGTCACCAGCAGCAGCCAGTCAAGCAGACATGGAGCATTCCCCGGAACCAACAGTTTTTGTGGCCTATCTTGGACAGTCACACTGCCACCCCAATTAAAGATCCCGCCTGGACTACTGGGCAGCCAAACTGGATGTGTTGGCCAGGCAACTTTGCCGAGTTTGCAGTGGAGAAGCCTGTCCTGCCCGGCCATAGTGTGGCATCAAGCGGGTTGTTCGTGCGGCGGGGGCCATCGTTAACCCCCCAAGGAGAACCCCTTGTCCACGGAAATGTGAACGACTGACTTTCAAGATGAAAACAGGACGTGGGATCGGCCAGGATTTCCACACACCAATGCCTTAGTCGTCATCTAGTCTGGGTTCAAACTACCTGCCTCAGCCACTATTCGATGCCGCCACCCGCCTGAATGGCCAACACATCTGCTGATATGTTTCTCCATCTGCCTACCACCACGTCTTTACAGGGACTGTATTCTCCACCTCCACCTCAACACTCTGTCGATATGTGCATCAACTCTATGTGCTCATGCTGCTGCAGCCTGTTGCTGTTGCCGTGGACATCCACACTGTGTCATTGTGCCACTCTGCGGCCTGGTACTGTTTTGACCACCTCCAGAATGTCATTTGTGCCACTCTCTGTACCCCATGCTGTTGCTCCTGATCATCACCTCCCACTCTCTGTCTTTGTGCCCACTGCCTGACCTCCATGCTGCTGCACGAGCCGTGACCTCCGCTCTCAGTCATTGTGCCTCTCTACTGTGGCCTAATACTATTTTGGCCCCTGCAAAAATGTCATTGTCCACTCTCTGACCTCAGCTGCTCAGCTGTGACTTTTCCTGTCAGTGCCCTCCACACTGTGTCCATTGTGCACTGTCTGACCTCATGCTGCTGATGGGTGGCTGCTGCCGTGCCCTCCACACTGTGTCATGTGCCATCTGACTGACCTTATGATGCTGCTGCTGTTTGCTCCTCGCCACGTGCCCGTCCACACTGTGTCCTATTTTGGTTTTTAAAACCACATCTTGGCCTACTCTTTTTTGCCACCTCCAGAATTTGTCATCTGTGCCACTGCTGACCTCATGCTGCCTGCCACGTGACCTCCAACACTGTGTCATTGTGCCACTCTGCGGCCTGTACTGTTTTCGGCCACTTCCCAAGAATGTCATTGTGCCACTGTTCTGACCTCGATGCTGCTGTGGTCTGCCGCCGTCAACCTCTCCACACTCTGTCACTACTAAATGTTGCCACCTGAGGCTCTCAGTTTGTTTTTTTTCCAGCTTTTGCTGCCATGACTTGTATCGAGCTACGTTTCCTGCTTCAGTTTTTTGGTCAGCTTATGCCCCCATAAGTGCCCAGGGCATTTTATAGTGAAGCATTTCTAAGGAGCGGCCGGCAGTCATGTGCGTAGTCAGTACAAAAACACAACATTGTTATGAAGACCAAACCAAGCACCCTCTGCAAATTTAAGCATGGCACACACGTTCTACAGCACCCTGCAGGCTCTGGTCAGGCCTGGAAATAGCTGTTTTTTAAGCGTGATTCGTGCCGATGTAATTCCGGACCGAAACGAATTTTGTCGGAAAATTCGGCGAAGTGACCGAACCGAATTTTTGAGAAATCGCCCATCTCTAGTTCTTACCCTTGTCTTTCTTGTGTCAATTGTCCGTTAATGCATAAGGGTGATAGGTTTATACTCCTTGCAAACTTGGTGTTGAATATGCGATTAAAAATTATCTTACCTGTACGTTGGACTGGGTCAACTATGCCCTTTTGGTGTTCATGTAATTTGGAAAAAAAGGGGAAACAAGATGTAGTGCAAAAACCCCGCTTTAATCACATAGGTATACTATTAGAAAAATGAAAAGGGTTTTTAAACCTGGTCGAAACATTTTTGCAGAAAAAGGAAAATTTGAAAAAAACTAAATTTTTATGCCCCTTTAAACACTTTCCTTTAAACATAGAAAGGGGGACTTTTGTCACAACCCCCTTAAACTTAGGGAGTTGTTTTGGGTTTTTTAATATAAAATACGTTAAAAACCTGAGGGTTTAAATGTAATTTTAAGAAAATTGCCGAACATTTGAATGGTTGCGCCCCTTTCGTTTGTTCAAAATTTTTTGCGGGTTTCCTTTTTTTCTTTTGTAGGTGTGATCCCATTTTTATTTTTTTATTAATTTTAAATTTTTATTTTTTTTTTTTTCACATTAACCTCAGGATTTTTGAGAAAAAAAACCCCAAATTGTGATGAAAAATTCTCACCGGGGGTTTTGGGAAAAAAATAAAGCCCCCTGAATTTTATTATGTTTCTTTAAATTTTTTAATTTTGTTTTTTTTCTTTTTTTAAAAAAAAAAATTTTTTCTTTTGATTTCTATTCATTTTAAATATTTTAAAATTTTAACGGGTGTAAAAAAAAGGGGATTTTTGGGGAAAATAGCGCGGGCCATTTTGGGCTTTGGGGCCCCCCCCCCCCTACACTTTAAAAATGTTCTTAAAACCTTTTAAATTTTGGGAAGGGTTTTCTGTTTTGTCTCTCAAGGCGAAGCAAAATAAATTCTTGTCTGACATGGGACCTATTGCGGGGTTTTGTTTATTCACCTGTGCTTTAAAAATTTTGGGCATTATGGGATTTAGAACCTAACTACGTGTTCCCTTAAATTTTATCATACTGCCTAGTTCCCTTTTTAACCCCTATGTAGGTTTTTGAGTCCCCTTTCAAAGCTTGCTTTTATGGGGTTTTTTAATTGCACTAATTTTTTCCCCTTAAAATGCTTTAATTTACACCAGTTACTTTGGTTTTGTTTTATCTGGGCCCTTTTTTTGGATCAATTATTTTTTTGATTTTGGGGGCAATCCCTATTTTTCACTTAAAAAATTTACGATCTATTTTCCGGCATTTATTTTATAGTGCCAAATGGGCTTTTTTTTTCAAAACACAAAAGTGGCTTTTTTTGGGCTAGGGAACGGGGATTGGCAAAAGTATGACATTTTTTCATCACTTAACCAAGCGCACTGCAAACGGCGGGGGACGCCGAGAAAGGGGGTTTGTTGACAAAATCCTTTTTTTTTTTTTTTTAGGTTTTTTTCACAAGTTTAAAATTTTTATGATATTTTGCCCCTGTAAAATTAATTTTAATTTTTGTCTTTTGGTCAAATTTCTGTAGTATTTTTTTATAATAAATTTAATATTGTCACTTCCCTTTAAAGTTGAAAAATTATTGTTGAAAGCCCCTTTTGGGGAAAGTATTAAAAAGTTTTTTATACTGTATGGGTTTTTACGTTATTTATATTGAAAACATTATTTATTTAATTTTTTGTAAAAATTTAAAATTTTTCACTTTTGGGAAATATTACCCTTATTTTTTGTATCCAAATTTGGGTTTTAAAAGGGTCTATTTTTAGAGCTGAAATGTTGCTTCATAGGGAAAAAGCACCGTTTTTTCACTTTTATACTCAAAACCCGGGGTGCTGTTGGGTTTTTTTTTACTTTGTTAATGTGGTTTTTTGGTCAGAAACCCCTTTTTTGCTGGCACCCATTTTTAAAACTCTAATTTTTTTAATTGGGTGCAAATTTGTTTTTTTTTTATTTAAATTTTTTAAAATATATATATATAATATATATATAAATAATTGTTGTTGTTTACAATAAATGTGTTAAGTTAGTTTTGTGTTTTTTTGGGACAATATATTCCCCCCAAGTTTAAATAGGGGAAACCGTTGTTGAAAAGTAAATGGGCCAAAAAGACGGGAAATCCCGGCGGGAGGGGGTTTTCCCCCAAACAAAATTTTGGGGACCCGGGGCCCCTGATTTTTAGCTACGCCTCTGCCAACAGCTCCAACCTTTACTGGACCTAAATGAACAAACATGGGTCCCCCTTTCCTTTGGGAAAATGGGCTTTAACAGTAAAACCCCTCCAACAGAATTAAAAAATCCAGGCACAACTCCAAAATGACTACTGCTTTGCTAAAGAAAATAAGAGTAAAGGTTTCCCGGACGGTTTAAGCATTTTCTCCAACCCACACCTATTTACATTCTCTGAGGCAAACAAATTTGGAAAAGGTGGAGGAGCACAAGGTCTCTAACATCCACCAACTCTGTGATATCATCCTGGGACAGTGTAAGAGGATTCCAACCTGTGATGTTCTAGTGAACTCCATGCCAGAGTTAAGGCAGTGCTGGAAAATAATGATGGCCACACAAAATATTGACACTATGGGCACAATTTGTCCATACTCACTTTTGTTGTCAGTGATTTAGACATTGATGGCTGTGTGTGTAAATTGTGTGTGTATTTTGACGGCACACCAAATTTGCACTGTACACTGACTACTTTACGTTGTATCAAAGTGTCATATCTTCAGTATTGCCCCATGAAAAGATATAATATTTACAAATATGTGAGGTGTGTAATCACTTTTGTGAGATACTGTAGTTTCCAAATAACATGCATGTAATACTGAATATCTTTGCTTATACTTTTGCTGACTAGTGGTCCCAGTTCTGCCCAGAAACTCTAAAATTCCCAACAGGATATGTAATTTCCCCCCCCCCCCCCACCCCTCTTATTGATAATTCCTGATTTAGAGGGTGTTTACAGCGTGTTTCTCTCCATGTACCATGCATAGCAGGAAAGCTCCTGATGTATATGCTTAAAGGGGTTGTCTCACTACATTGATTCATCTTACTTCAGTCCTGTTTTCTTGGTTTCACTTTGAATTCAGGGGCGTGTTTACTGGCTCCACTAGGCTGCAATAGAAGCCAGGTCTGTAACGATAGCAACCAGTGCTGGCAGCCTAGCAGGAGAGATCAAACAGGTCTGAATCTATAGCGACCTGAGGAGCTGATGTAGCCCATACAAGAGGGGATATCTAGGAATAGGTAGGACACTGTTAATGGACATATATTGCAAAGTGACTTGTTTTTGCAAGATCTTTAACATAAAAAGCAATCCTTGTAGTGAGACAACCCCTTTAAGTGCCTCATGGAGGTTTGTTGTCTGACCGAGTCCAAGAAAATGCCATGGCCAGTATATTGCAAAAAGTAGCAAAGTAGACGTCACCTTTCCATCCATTGGAATTCTTTGTAAAATTTTTTAGCTGTTAACCAATTATCATATTAGCCTGTATCTGACAGATATGCCCACTGTATGGAATCCATCAGCAGTTTAATGGATACATAATTTACGTTTCAATTACTTTTCTTTTTTTTAAGTATCAGCATGGGTAGAATAACAGTCTGCTGTGCTTTTCCATATTGAATTTTTTATGGAATACTGGCCAGGACACTCTATTGGCCTTTCTTTGATAAAGGACATCTAAGGATTTTGGGCCACATGTATGATCGGGCTTTTCGCCAGATTTCTGGCGTATACTGTGCCTCCCGGCCCGAATCCCGCTGTCGGACGCGGGGATGCGGTGTTAGGCGCAGCGTTCGCCACTTTCAGCTGCGCCCCGCATGAAGGGGCGGGCAGTGGACGCGGTGTGGGCACGGGGTAGGCGTTCCGGGGCGGAACGCGGCGCGCTCGAAAACTCAGAGGCATGTACGATGGCGAGTCGGCAAAGCGAGGCGCAGTGCAGCGCTTGGCAGCTCCGACAGGTAGACCAGGTTTTTTTTGGTCTAAATCCTCTGACAGAGGCAAAGTGAAGCAGGATCCGAACATGCGAGGAAGCAGATCGAAGATCGCGACAGAAATCTCGGCCTCCGCTCCGTGCAGCAGGAGTATGATTCCGAAAAAATCGCGGAAAACAGTGTCAGAAAAGAGCTGAACGTAAAAAATAAACATAATTAAAAAAAAAAACACTTTCCAAAACTCTAGAACGGCGCAATATCAAGAATTAGGATATTGGAAATTGCCGGGAAATACAGTAATTCAAATTCTGAAACCTATTCTGATTGGTCGGCATAAACCAGCCAATCAGAAATAGGAGCGACAGTGAACCATTAAAACCTATGGGGAAGGATTGACCAATCAGAATCCACGGCGGGATAATTCAAAATACAGTAAAAAGACAGAAAAGAGCTGATTGGCTGAGCTAGCGGGGGCTTGGCTAGCTCGGCCAATCAGAATAGGAGCGACAAAGACCCATTCTAGTCTATGGAGAAGTTTAGCCCAAACAGAATCCACGGGGGGAAAATTCAAAATACAGTAAAAAGACAGAAAAGAGCTGTTTGGCTGAGCTAGCGGTCTTGGCTATCCCAGCAATCAACCCCGGAGCACTTCTCCCATTATAGTCAATGGAAATGGGCGCATAAAATCTCAGTGCTCAGCGCCGTGCGGCTGAAGTATTAATCAAAAAATTTTTTTTTTATTAAAATGTAAAACTTTATCAATAAAGAGCAAACCCTTCTTTACAAATAAAGCAGTTAAAAACCCGAACAACGGTTTTTTGTCCCGAGCCCCCGGCCTACATAGGGAATTGCAATAGAGAGAATCCCCGGGGAAATACGAAATTCAAATTTTTTAACATCTCAGGGTGGGCATAAACCACCAATCAGAATAGGGCAAAATGTCCCATTATAACCATAAAGGGGAGTTTTTAACCAATAAATAGGAGCGAAAAAGTCCCATTATACCTATGGAGAAGTTTGGCCCAAACAAAATCAAAGGGGGGACATTCAAAATACAGAAAAAAAGAAAAAAGAGCTGTTGGCTGACTAGGGGTGCTTGGCTATCCCGCCAACAGAGGGGGAGCTACTTCTCCCTTTATATCAAAGGAAGATGGCGCTCGAAATCTCGGCGCTCAGCGCGGGGCGGTATGAAGTAATTAATAAAAAAAATAATTTTATTAAGTGTCAAACATTATCAAGATAAAGAGCAAAACCCCTTCTTTACAAATAAAGATTAAAAAACCCAAAACGCTTGTCGCCGAACCCGGCGCTACATAGGGAATTGCAATAGAGAAAATCCCCGGGGAAACATAATTAAAATTGTTTAAGCTATTTCTTTGGGTCGGATAAACCAGCCAATCAAATGGGAGCGAAATGCCATTATAACCAATGGGGGAAAAAATTCCCAATCAAAAAGGGGCGACAATGTCCCCATTAAAATCCTGGAAAAAATTTGCCAATCATATTCAAAGGGGGGACAGTTCAAAATACAGTAAAAATGCAGAAACGACTGATTGGTTAAGCGGGGGGCTCGCCCACTTAGGCCAATCAAGGCAGCCTTTTCAAATTCTAGGGGGAAAAAAATTTCGAGCACGCTCTGTAGGGGTAATTAAAAGAGGCCCGTTATTTTGGACCAATGGGGACGAGCGACCTCCTAGGGGTTTTTCTAATGCAATCTGAAAAAAAAACTGTACATGGCCAAATCAAATTAAACACTACAGAATGGCCCCCGAGGGTTATATAAAAACGAATGAAATAGGGGGGGTAAACGAAAAAAAAATTTAATCAATAAAATCATTTTTATTTCTTTCTTTTCTTGCACCCTATATGATCCTTGGCTAACGAAAATAAAGAAAAAAAGATTTAATGTTTTTAAAATTTTTTTTTTCGTTCCCCCCTTTTTCATTCGTTTTAAAAACACTCGGCCCCACTTCTTAGTTTAAAATTTGATTTCCCCCCTGTACTTTTTTATTTCAGATTGCTTTAAAAAAAAACCCATGGAGGTCGCTCGTTTCCCCCTTTGGGTCCAAAAAGGCGCCTTTTTAACTTACCAAATCACAGACGGCTCAAATTTTCTTTTCCCCAAGAACCTATGAGAAAGTAGCCGCGCTCTTTTTGGCTAACTGACGACCCCCCCCTTAACCCAAATCAGCCTTTCTGCATTTTTATGTATTTTGAACTGTCCCCCCTTTTGAAAAAGGGGTCAATTTTTTTCCATAATATAATGGGACATTGTGCCCCTTTTTCTGATTGGTCAATTCCCCCTAGTTTTTAAGGGGACATTTGGCTCCTTTTCTGTTTGGCGGTTATGCCGCCCAAAATGAGAAACTTAAACAATTTTGAATTACTGTACCCCCGGGCATTCTCTCTATTGAAATTTTCCCTATTAGCCCCGGTCTGGGGCGACAAACGCTTTTTGGGGTTTTTTTAACTGCTTTATTTGAAAAGAAGGGTTCGCTCTTTATCTGATAATGTTTACACTTAATAAAAATGTTTTTTTTTATTAATACTTCATGCCGCAGGCGCTGAGCGCCGAGATTTCAGAGCGCCCATCTCCCCCAATAGACAATAATGGGGGAAGTAGCTCGCGCCGATTGGCTGGGGTAGCCAAGCCACCGCTAAACTCAGCCAATCAGCCTTTTCTGTCTTTTTACTGTATTTTAAATGTCCCGCCTTTGATTTTTATTGGGGCCAAAATTCTCCATAGGGAAAAGGGACTTTTCGCTCCCAATTTTAAATTTGGGCAATAATTCCCATAGCTATAAAGGGTTCTGTTGCTCCTATTCTGATTGGCTAGCTAGCCAGTCCCCGGTGCTTAACCAATCACTCTTTTTAGCATTTTTTCTGTTTTGAACTATCCGCCGTGGATTCTGATTGGTCTAAAACTTCCCCATAGTTTTAATGTTCACTGTCGTCCTATTCTGATTGCCGGGTTTTTTGCCGACCAATCAGAATAGCTTTCTGATTTTGAATTTTTCGTTTTCCCCCCAATTTCCATATCCTAATTCTTGAATTAGGATTTGGAAAGTGATTTTGTTTTATAATTTTTATTTTTTAGGTTTGAGTCTTTTCCTAGAATGTTTAACGCCTTTATAAAGGCGATTTTTGATTTATACTCCCACCGACACTGAATGATTTTCTCGGTTTTCCACCTGTCTCGCATCGGGGAAATGTTTTTTGGCGCAGTCCCGCATTGGCCCCTGCCCCCCCACTGTGCCCACACACCTGGCGAGGGGCAGGGGAAATTTCCCCCCATGTTGAGTAGCTACCTCCGGCGGCGAATCATAGGCCAGGCCGCACTGGCCTTGGTCCCCCCACTGTCCTAACACACTGCGGGGGGGCGGCGGACCCCTTTTCCCCCAGTATGACCCATACCTCCGGGGACCGAATCCCGGGCAGCCTGCAAATGCGCTCGGACCCGACTGCGCCAAAACACTGGAGGCGGCGGACCTTTTTCATGCTATTATGAGCGCGCCCCGGCCCCGACATAAATCAGGGGGCAGATTCCCCCGGAAAATTTTGGGGGAAAAGCGCCCCCGACCCGGGGCTTCATACATGTCACCCTTTATTTTTACCTCATTTTTACCTTATTTATTTTTACCTTATTTTTATTGTGATTGTTTTTTTGCTTTTGCTTTTAAATTTGAAGATGCATTCCTTATATTGACACAAATACATTCTTCACAAAATAAACCCTGCCTTTGTTGGAGAATAATATGATCCCACCATGTCAACCAAGAAGCACCGTGTGAATGAGCTGACAAATAGAACTTCCCTCCCTCTTTCTAACCACCTAGATGCTGTGATTGCTATTGATGGGGGGTGTCTAGCAGGTGAAATGACCGGGATAAACGCTAGCTAGTATGTTATAGTCAGCTCCCGATGCTGATTGTATAGTCAGTTCCAGCAAGTGCCCTTTAAAAAGGGTTTTTTCAATGTACAAAAATTATTTAAATGGGGAAAGTAAAAAATAACACTTTACAATTCTTTTGTATTACCCAAAAAATTTAGATAGCCTAAAGATTAATCTTTTTTGTCTATACTAATTTTGAGCCTGGGGGTTGGCAACACCCCTTTTTCTGTGATTTCTCCTGATATTTTAGTTAATCCCTGGCAGGCAACCCCCTTAAAATGTAATTGGTTGTCTGCCTCTTTTGGGGGGCACTCAAGGGGCTTTGAAACAAACAAACACCCCACTTTTTTGGCAACGCTAAGGTCTGTGAATAAAACAGTCTGAGCTCTCTTGTCATCTCCAGTGACAGCTTTATTTGGGAAAAATCCGGGCAATTACGGTCTTACTGCAAATTCTCCCCGCCCCCGCAAACAGCCTCTACATTCTGCCACCCCCCCTTACCTCCTGCCTCAAAAGAGAGTGTATTTTTACATTTTTTTCATCACTTAAGGGGTATTTAACGGGTTTACCCAAAAAGTATTTGGCTACAAGGATTGCTTTTGCAACATAGCAGGGAGGTGACACACACAGCTCTCCAGGCATGAAAACTGACCATTACAGGAGGTCTGTAGAGCTGATGACAAAGTGAGGGAAGACCGACCTACTGGGAGGGGAGATGCGTCTAATGAGAGGAGAGACACGCTCTTGGATTTGAAGCTGTAAGACAGAGAGAAAGCGCTCATGTCTGTGAAAACCTGTGGTGAGAAAACCCCTTTAGGAACTGGATCTACAGTTACATCCTTTTGCAGGAAGGGCTTAGAGGGGTTGTCTCGCTAAAAAGATCATATCTGTAATGATGGGGACAGTAAAAATAAGCACATTTGCAATTGGTTTGTATTACCTATTACCTTTAGTATAGCAGATATTAGCTAATCTGTGTGTGTCTAAAGCTAAATCAGCAGCCTGAGGTTGGGCCACGCCCCTTTTGCTTTGATTGGCTGCCTGATCTTTAGTTCAGCCCTTGGCCGGACATGCCCTATTTCCTGTTATTGGCTGTCTGCACTCTCTGTGCTCCCTCCACTCTAAGCTGTGTAAAATTGAAACTGGCTGCCTGAGCTTTCTTTGCTACTTTCTGTCTGTGTGTTCTCATTGTCTGTCTTTTACTCCCCTCTGAGCTGTGTAATAAAGGATGCATGAGTTCCTCTTTGCTCCTCTCACAGTGACAGCTCTATGTGAAGGATCTGGGCAATTACGCTTTAGCTGCCAGATATAACACACCCATATAACACAACCTTATCGCCCTCTTTCTTCAGGCAGAGGTAGAGTTGTTTGCATCTCTCACATTTGTTTCATCAGTTCATGTTGTTTGTATAACTGGTTACACCAATGCAGGTGTTCTGGTTATAAAGATTGCTAGTGCAGCCTGGGAGGTAAGTGACAGCTCTCCAGGCATGAGTACTGACATTTGTAGGAGGTCTGCAGAGCTGTGACATCCTCTCCCTTTCACTGCTCACACAGAATGATGATGATGACTCAGGAGGGAACAAGAGCAGAGAGGGGGGTGTGATGATGTCACCACTCTTCAGTGAGGGAAGACACATCTACTGTGAGGAGAGACCCACCATTGGTTTTGAAACTGTAAGCCAGGGAGAAAGCACAAGATGCCTGTGAAAGCCTGTAGTGAGAAAACCCCTTTAACAGTGAAGAAAGTATTTTATCCAATGTTTTTTGTTATTATCATTATGTAATGTTATGTTATCAGTATTTTTGTGATTTAGTTTCATGTTATAAGTAAAAGTAATTTGAATGTATGTTAAAGCTGCATATGAATTTGTGTTCATTTGTATATCATTGTATTTGTATATCATTTTTAGAGTGCTGGAAAAATATGGAATTACACCTTCAAAAAATTACAAGGTAAATGAATAGTTGTGTCTAATCATTATGGCACATATTTTATTGTTCCAGTTTTTTCACCTATTTAAAAAGAATGCGAGGGTGCAGCATGAGGTATTAAGAGAGACCCTGATTAATGTGCTGTAGTTTAACCTTTTTTGTAAAGTAGTTTTTCTGAAATTAATGTTTATTACCTGCAGACTACAGGACAAGTATGTGCTTTGCATTCATATCAATGAGCGGCCATTTTCCCTGCCCAATACTTTTTCCTTTTAGACTGTTGTGGTTATGTCACATACCTCTTATTGATGAACAAATAATTGTGAATTTATGAAGATGATCCACCCTTTTAACATACAGTATGCCAAATGTTTATCTATCTGGAGTAATATACAACATGTGTCAACATGTACATACAAAGTCTATGTACATGTTGACACACAGTTGATCTGAATTTTGACCAGGCCCAGGACGATGGGTAGAAAGATAGGCAACCGCCTAGGGCGCCACTTCATCCCAGGCAGGAAAGGGGCTAAAGGAGGCAGGGATGCGGCTGAATCTTTCATTGGTCTTATTTGCCTTGGGCACCTGAATACCTCATCCAGGTCCTTCTTTTGACCTCTGGCCACACTGACATCTTGGATTAGGGTGCGTTTACACAGTAAAGACCAAATACCGTCCGCCGGAAAATCCGTGCAGTGGTGACTGCTGCACGTATTTTCCATTAAAGCCAATGCAAACGGTTGACAGTCGGTTTACAGATGGCTTTAAAATCCGAAAACCATCTAAATCCGACTGAAAACCTGTGCCATGGGGACATGCCCTTAGAGTTCAGTTGAGTGTGTATACACTATATGAATTTCTTACACCATTAAAACCAGAAAAAATTCTTGTCCTGTAGTTTAGCTGCCTATTCATAACAGAAATAAGTGCAGATGTAGTTTATTTCAGATATGTAAAATAAATATCCTATTCACACCAAATTATTTTGTTTTATGTTTCGAATGGCAGTAAAAGTTTCTGATGTATATGCTAAAATGTCCATAGCTATTGATTTCTAAACATAGGCTAAAAGGCTGTCCTTGTGACCTCCCTGACTGTAAGGGCATTTGTATAATGTGTATATCATAAAATGCTCACAATATAGATGTTAAACAGGTCCCAAATTAAGTTAAAGGGGCTGTCTCACTACAAAAACTACTAGAAATAAAATGAAGACTCTTTCCAAATACATTGGTCTTTTGATATTACCTTGTTCGGAAGAAAGTTTTTACCTTAGCGCACACAGGCTCCTATGTTTACTGTTGAAAGCTAATTTTGGTAGTGAGACAACCCCTTTAAGAGCTTCTCCTACGGTAGCACAGAAGATAGAGAAAATATATATATGTTGTAAGTAAAATTGATGTTTACATTTTTAGGTGAAAGAGATCAAAGGCGCAATTTGGAATGCATTTGGCATAGTACCAAAAATTCAGTGTCTTCCTCCACAGCAGGTAATGTTCATATAATTTAAGTAATACGTAATTGCACCATTGCGCAATCGAGGCACATGGCATATCATTGCTAGTGTATGTAATGTGCCTAAGGAGGCACATTGTGGAACAGAGGCGCATAACTTATTATTGGTGCATGTAATGTGCCTCAATAGGCGCATTTCAGTATGGAAGCGCACAGCGTTTCATTGCTGTTATATTTAATGGGCCTTTTAGGCGCTTTACAATGTGCTGTGCCCGACATATTAAGAACCTTATTTTGGTATATTACAGTTCATTTATATCGAGAATTTGGTGTCAAGAGAATTTGTGGCGCAAAATAGACCAAAAAAAAATGCTCTTGCATAGTGAGACATGTTGCCCTTAGTTTTTATATTTCTGTTGTATGAAGTTTGCTGGTACATATTACTAAATGTAATGGTGGATTGGTGCTCCAGTTGTTTTATTGACAGCAATGACTGTTGCCTCTTTAGAAATAAAGCAATTTTCTGAGAAATTTAACCTTATCCTACACATAGTTCATTAGTGTATATTTATTGAAAACTCCTATAAGCACAGCATTCCTAGCAGCCATCAGTAGACTAACTTTCAGGAATTTAAGATGCTACCACTTCTGCTATACTAGCATTAAAAATGAGGAAGAAGAGTTAGAAACTAATCTATAAGAAGAAGAGCAGTATGTAGAGCAGCCTAAGATAATGGAAACAATAAATAAAATCTCATCTTTTGATTTACTGTATTTTTCGAACTATTTTTTACTTTAATACTTAGTCCCCCTAGGGTGCTTGCACATTAGAGTGCAGCATTCCTTACTAGTACTATACTGGCATATATAGGATTTTCATACATTAATTATTACATACTCACAGGGTGTAATAGATGTGCATACATGACAGCTACTGAAGTTTGCAGCTTCCAGCTGCCATGGCAAGTGATTTTCCCTCTGCAATTACATTGCATGGAGGGTGGGGTCCCATCGAAGGGAGGAAGTGTTAACAGCAATCCTTGTTGTCAGTGGCAGTTGCTGGCTGTAATGAACAGCTACTACCCACTGCGTATTCTCCATACACAGGAACATCCAAATGCATGAAGGGGTTAAATCCTGCTGCTGGCTTTTCGCACTGAAGACCCTGGGAATGTGTTCTGAAAAACACATTCATCCATTCCTCCCTATATAAATTGATTGTTTTTCAGAAATGTTTTTTTTTTGTGCAGAACTATATGTTGCATTTGGCATATACTGCTTTTAATTTATATAGGGAGGAATGGATGCCTCCATTTTAGTCTCTTGCACCCCGCCCACCTCCACAGGTTGCTATATCAGTGCAGTATGCTTATAAGGTTGGTGGTTTTTTTCTCTCTGGATTATGGTGGTTTGTTGACCCAAATGAGAAATCTGAATTGGACTCAAGGTAAAATTGGAGTAGAACCACCCGCCTTGAGATCCCGTTGGTAGTCGGGGGTGGCTTAAGCATTTTTAATCAAAACATGTGAACTAAGAACCTCAAAGTTTTTTCATGTATTGTAGATAGCATAAATGCTTCTTTAGAGGTTTCCATGTATTGTTTGATAGCCCACTTCCTACTCTTCCTCTCTTCCCTAGGCCAGCATGAAAATATTTGATTACATGAGTACTGCTTAGAGCAACTTTGAAAAGTGCTATATTTGGTTTAAATGCTTTATTTTTATCTATTTACACATGAGAACATCGGCATAAATAGAAAAAAATCTCTTAATTTGTGCTTATTTATCAACAGTCTAATACAAAAATTGTTCTTATTAGTTTCTATGAGCAACCAGGACAATTTCTCTGAGATATGTATATATGGGACCCTTTTAATCTTTGACATAGGAAACATTCAAACTGCTATTATTGGTAAACATCTCCTGGGTTGCTTAGCATAGCACTGCCATGTAATAAGGTGCAAAAGTATTCATATCCTTTGTACTGTTTCTCATTTTTAAATGTTACAGACGCAAACTTAAATGTATTTTATCGATATTATATGTGATAGAGCAACACAAATTTGCAAGTATTCATAAAGTCTAAAGAAAATGATGCATGCTTTTCAAAATTTTTGCAAATTTTGAAACTGGAAAGTGTGGTGTGCATATGTATTTATCCACTCTAAGTTAATACGTTGTGTGACAGCTGTAAGTCATTTGAAGTATGTCTCTACCAGCTTTGCACATTTAGAGGCTAGAATTGTTGCTCATTCTTTTTTGCAAAATAGCTCTAGCTCAGTCAGATTGGTTAGTAAATGCTTGTGAAAAGCAATTTTCAAGTCATGCAACAACTGCCAACAGTATGCTTTACGTTGGAAATGGTGTGTTGATGTGCAGTGTTAGCTTTCCTCCACATATAGGGCCACATGTATGAAAACTGTCTAGGTCTAAGACTTTCTTTGTTGCCCATAGCAATCAATCAGAGCTCCCCTTTAATTTTTCAGGGCACAATATGAAATGAAAGGGGAACTCTGATTGGCTGCTATAAGCAACAAAAAAAGTCTTAGACCTAGACAGTTGTAATACATGTCCCCTATAGTGTTTAGCAGCTATGCCAAAAAGTTCAATTTTGGTCTTCTCTGACCAGAGCAGTTCCTTTCACATGCTGGCTGTGTTCAAACATAGCTTTGTTCAAACTGCAAATAGGACAACATATGTCTTGCCTTCAAAAATGGCTTTCTTCTTGCCACTTTTCCATAAAGGCCAGATTTGTGGAGTAAATGACTAATAGCTGTCCTGTGAACAGATTCTCGCACCTGAGCTGTGGGTCTTTGCAGCTCTTCCAGAGTTACCCTTGGCTTCTTCTCTAATTAGTGCTTATTTTGGGTGCGGGTTTGGGGTGGAAACCAATTTATTGGAGGTTTAGCGGTTATATGCCAGACCCCTTTCCCTTTTCCCCCCAGATAAAATGAATTAAAAAGTGCTCTGAGGGGGCGGGCTTGGCGGCAAGAGAAAATGCCCCCGGCTCCTCGCCAGCTTCAGGATATACCGGGCTAATTTCTCCACCAGACATGGGCAAAAACGGTAAAAGGCGGGGCTGTCCCCAACCCCGGGCTCGCGTCCCCTCGGGGCGAAATTGAACACTATTCGGTTTTTCCGGCCCAAAGGGGACAACCCCAAAAACCGATGCTCCGGGACCCCAAAATGGCGCCTGCACCCGCGGAAAAAACCCGATCCCCGACAGCCTCCGCCGCGGGACCCCGGCCCAGAGAGACACACAAGAGGTGAGTCGGGGCATAAAGACACCCCAACCCTGACCCTCCCCTTCCAACATCCGGCCGGGCAGGAGCCATGCGGGGAACACATCCGGGGCCGCGCGCCCCAGTCCCCCCCCCAGCTGGTGCTGTGAATCAGCTCCCCGTCCCCGGGCTTCGGCAGGCAGCGCTGGACAGACCCCGATGCACCGTCCGCCCCTCCGTATGGCTCAGACAGCCTCCCCAGCACTGGATCCCGCAGCCCCGCGTCCAGACACGCCGGGCCCCCCTGCCCCGTGGCATGGGGGCGCTCCTTCACCAGGGGGTGCCGAGCGGGTTTCCCCATACCGGACCCCCGGGTGGCCTTCGCTGGGGGCCTCGTCGGCAAGGTATGCTGGGAGGGACCCCCGGGGGACTCCCTCACCATCCCCTGCCTTATGCCCCCCCCCGCTCACCAGGCTCGCTATACAAAGGAAGCAGCTGCCCGGGGCCCCTGGGGGAAATATAAGCAGAGGCTACAGTCTCAGCTCCCACTCCCTCAGGTCTCAAAATTGGGACCCCCTTTGCCTCCCAGGATATGTCCCTGCATGAGGGGGGGGAAAAGGGGAGAGTTTGATGCCCCCTTTTTTTCCTTGTTATGTCCAGCTGGGCCAAACACCCCCTAAAGCCACCTTGTGCTCCCCACCCCTTTGGGCCCCTTGAGACCCGGAAAAATCCCCAAAACCCCTCCCAGTTGCCCCCCCAAAAAGCACACCCAAGGATTTTTACCCCTTGCCCTAGTGATTATGGGGGTGTCCATTTAAACGGCCTTCCCAAATTGAGAGTTTCCCCTTTATGCCCCAATCAACATTAGTCAGCGAAAATGGCTCTCCGTTTCCCCCAAAAACTGTGCGGAACTTACTGAAACCCCTTTTGGTGCCAATGCCGCCGGAGCTCTCCCCCCAAGGGGAGGGCCCCCAAAACCGGCTCCTCTTGGGGGATGGGGCCCCCAAACCAAAACCACATCCTGGGCACCATTAGACCCCCCGGCCAAATGCCCCATCAACAAGGTTTTAATGCGGGCCCCCAATTTGGCCGCCTAGCTCCCAAGGCCACTGTTTTGGTTTGGGACTCAACCTACCCTGCGCAAAATGTGCAGAAACAGCTCCCCCAAAACCCCCCTGCCCCGGGGGTTCCCCCCTCCGTAAAATGGCCCAAACAAAAACCCGGGCCCCTTCCCCCGACTTCCAACTCGCAGGTCTCCCCCTTCCCACGAAAACCCTCTAGAAGATCCAAACCCGTAAACAGTAGCGGACTGGAAAATTTTAAAACACAATCACGGGAAAGCGGACATCTCCCCCCACCCGCCTGTCAACTTTTGATGAATGCAAACAAAAAAATTCAATCCCTTTTCCGTTCTGAGCTCCCCAAAACTTTCCCCCAGATTTGACTCCTTTTTTAAAAGCTCGGGAAAAGATACCCCTCCTTTTGTGGTGTCCCCCCAAAAGCCCCGGCCCCAAACAGCACTCCCACAATTGTTCTCACGGGGCAAAAACCATCGGGAGGGATGTCAAAAAACAAAAAGAAGAAAAAACAACCTACGTATCGGGGGTCGCCGGATTCGGTCCCCACCGAGCGACCCTTTTCGCGCCCTTCCCCAATTATCTTAAAACCCTTCTAAAAATCCCCAACCATCAACGTATTTGAGATCGATGGGGCCCCCATAACCCCTCAGACCCCCAAAGGGCCCGCCCTTTTGTCCAAGAGACGTTAAAAAAGGTCGGACCCAAACTTTTTACGGTCTAAAGGGGAGGAGATCCTTCGAAACCCAAAAAAAAACCGACGCCAGCTTTCATCAAAATACCCCCCTCCAAATCCTATCGGGGCCCTCTCAAAAACATTTTTTAAATTCAGAAAACCCATGCTAAACCCTTTTCTCTCGCTATTCTGAAGGAGAGGAACATAAAGTAAAAGGGGGGGATCCCAATTCCCCCTTATTTTTTCCATTGGGGCCAAAACATCTAAATTTCCCCTCTCCTGAGGACTTCCCCCCCTTCTTCCCAGGCCCCCCCAAAATTCAGGAAAACCCCTTTTCCCGGAAATGGCCACCCGGGGGAAATTCCCTGCTCCAAAAACCCATAAGAAAAACCCGGCCCCAAAAAGGGGGCCCGACGAGCCCCGGGAGGTGGTCTCCCCCCAAGACCCCCAAATTAGGGGAGCGGACCTGATGGACACCCTACCTTTCCAGAAAGGGGTAAACGTTACCCAAAAGGGCTCGGGGAGGCCCCCGTAGTTCCCAAACTCCGCACGGCCCTTAACGCCAGGTTCAGTTTTTAAATTTGTCAAATTTTATAGTGGCCTTATTTACGGCTATCAAAATCTTCCGGTAATTTTTATGTCCATGTTTTTGTTTCACATTTAAGATTTAGCCGGGTTTTTCCCATAGGAAACCGGGAATATGGAGTTTTTTTTTTTGGATGTGGGGCCTTTTCCTCCTTCCCCCAAAATAGGTAAGGGATTTCCCCCTGACTGTTGTAGGCTAAGTGGCCTCCCTTTTTTTGGGCAGATGCCCGCCCTCTTTAGTCCCCGCTGTACTGGTTTTTACCCCCCTTTTTTTTTTGTTGTTTTTTTTTCCCTCTTTTTTTCCTTCTCCTCTCCCTGGTCTCTTCCGGGCCCCCTTTTCCTGCCCTCGCCCGGGGGGGCGTCCCTCTCGCCGGGGCCTGCTCTCATGAAAAGAAAAAATCATGGGGGTTTCTTAACATAGCTTCCTTTAAATTGCAAAGGGGCCCAATTTTCCCCCATGAAGAGTTTCGCATATCCCTGCGTCCTTCCAACACCAAAAAACACCCCATTTTATGTCTTAAAGAGACGCATTTCCCAAGATGGGAAAAGGGCCCCCTTTTCTAAGGGGCGGGTTTTTTATACCCAGTGGAAATTTTGCTTAGCTGCCCCATTTCAAAAAACACGTGGCTTGGCGATAGCTATACAAAAAACCCTTTTTCCCCCCACCCCCCTTTTTTTGTCCCCCTTTTTGGCCCCTTGGGGGTTTTTTATTAGATGTGGAAGCCAATATATTTTTTTTGGTTATTTCGTTAAGGGCCCAAAATTTTAAACGTTTTATAAACGTTTACCCCCCCGAATCAAGGACGGGTTTTTCCTTTTCCCTTACATCACCGCTTGATAGATTTCCTCCTCGGGAAAGGTTTACGGGTTCCCTCCTCTGGGGGGATTTTCAACCCTAACCTTGGACCCACACTGGCAACCCCACGGCAGAGCCCCCCTTTTCTTTTTCCGCCATTAAAAAATTTAAAAAAGCCCCTTGCAGTCCCATTTGTGGGGATGGCTGGGGGACTACAGCCCCCCCCCACAAGGACAAACCCTTTTTTTCAAATCCACACTTTTACTTATAGCCGAAATGACCATTTTTAATTTCGCATAATGCCTCCCCTTTGGCTACGATCTTCCTCAATAGGAAACCCTTTCCTTTTTGTCAGATCAACGCCCCATATTTTGTTTTTTTTTTTGTCCCTTCTGTGTTAAAAAAACCCAAAAAACGGGAGACTGAAGACCCCTTTGCTGTCTGATGGGGCTTGTTAGCAGAACTTAAAATCTACATTTAAAAAATTTTCCCTGTGGGACCCACGCAAATGATGCCCCCGCCCCCATTTATAAATGGAAGCCTCAAATGCGTACTCCGAGGGGTTTTAAACAAAAAACCGGTACAGGTTAAGAAAGGGGAAGCTCACCTCCCTACCCCCGGGCCCTGAAAGAAAAAAACCTCTCTGGAATTACTCCCAAAAAGAAAGGGCTCTATCTCCCTCTATTTTTAACGGAACTGAAACCCTAGCACGATTGGGAAAGGGGAAACCCTCCCGAGATTTCTTGGGGTCCGTTACCTTAATCTGTGGGCAGCGTTTTCAAACCGAACATGGAAATTTAAAATTTGGCCCGCCCTTGGCTAGGGAACGAGGGAAAAGATGCTCGTTTCCTTCTTTCCTTGTATAAAAAAAACCCGGAGGGGGACCGGGCCCCAAAACCCACATCAGACATTTGCAGAAGCTTTTCAAGTTTTTTTTAATTAAAAAAATTATAAATTTTTTGCCGACCCACAAGTTTTCCTCCCTCCCCCAAATCCCCTCCCCTCCTGGCTCTCCGCCCCCTTCCCCAGGAGGCAATCCAGAGCCTGGAATCCCCCCTTTTTCTCCCGGGGAATTCCCGGCACGGGTGATCCGTGACCGCCCGGGAGTAAAAAAGCCCAGGGCCCGGACGGTTTACTGGGCCCAAAATTTTTTTTAAAAGGGTTTTTCCCCATAGGCCCCCCTCCGCCCCCCTTTTGGGACGCTTTTAAATTTAAAACCCTTTTCCACCCACATTTTCCCTGGGGCCCCTCCCCCCGGGGAAACAAAAAAACCTTTTATCCCAAAAAAAAGGGAAAAGACCCCCAATTTTGTGGTAGCTCCCGCCCCTTTTTACGCTACTCAATGTTGATTAAAAAACAAAACGCTAAAATTTTTGGCCCAAAACCCGACTCAATGTATATCTTCCGGGGATTGATACACCGGAAACCAAAGGTCGGTTTTGTCCCCGGGAGAGAACCCGGGGGACAAAAACGCTCAGATTTCGGGACTTAACCCCAAACTAGGGCCGATACGTAAGATCCCATTAATGATTCTCTCTTTAAAAGCCGAAAAAGCTTTCGACCCCAACCATGGTCGGGCCCATTCCCCAAGACGTACCGCATCGGTCTAGGTCCAGTTTAAACCTAAAAAAAATTTTAGCGTTTTTACCTTTCCCCCTTTCAGCTAAAGTTAAAGTGAAGGGCTCCTTTTCAAGGGTTTTTCCCCATTCAAAACGGAAAAGTTAAGGTTTGTCCCCTCTGGGCCCCTTTTAAATTTTTCCCTCATCATGGAGGGCCTTTTTGGGCTCGATCCGCTCCAATCCGGACATCGGGGGAGTTACATGGGGGGAAAACAAATTAAAATTCTCTGCGTTCGCAGATGATCTTTTATCTATTAACAACCCCCCAGATTTCTCTCCCTTTCCCCCTGTTTGTCTGAACTGGAGGGTTTCAGCACCTGGTCCCAAAAATTTCAAGATCAACAAGTCTAAAATCTGAAGCCCCCCAACATTCCCTTTCCCCCCTGGTTCTGGGCCTCCCTGAAAAATAACAACCCATTTTCCGGCCTTTTAGGTGCAAATATCCTACTTAGGAACGAAAATCCCGTCTGACCTTAACCAAAAATGTTTTATTTAAACTTCCCTCCTCTTTTCTCCCCCAAATTTTCACAAAAATTTCCAAAAATGGAAGTTTTAAGGCCTTCTCCTGGTTTGGGGGGCTGAAAAGTCCAAAGGGTGTCCCCCCCTCCCAAAACTCCTTTAACCTAAAGCAAAACGGGGACCCCATTCCACTCCCTGCCTCCTTTTGGCAGCAACCCGTAAAATTTTTTTTTGGGCTTCAACTGGCATCCCCGGCCGCCCCCGAATCAAAAGACCACATTATACAGACCCCAAAGGGCAGGGGGGGGAAAGAGTTACCAAACTGTAGGCTGTATTAATTGGCCCCGGAATTAAAAAGCGGGGTTTTAAAAAACCTGGTGCAAACCTCCCAGACAAGGCTATGGGTCTCATCGCACGACTCTCAGCCCAAAGTCGTTGGGCCCCTTCCCTTGGCACCCACCCCCCTGTGTTTCCCCGGGGGAGTAGAGACCTTCCCCCTTCACCATCCTTCAAAACCTGTTTACTCTGATAAAATAAAACCCCAAAATCTTTACTTTTTCCACGGGCCCCTTAAATCCCATCACAGAAACCCCTCTTCCCCCCGGGCTTTTCCCCAAAAACCTTTTTGGGGGGTTTTCCCAAAAACCCGCCCCTACAAGTACATGCCCCCAATTTCCCAGGGTCCCTCTTCGCCCCCTATCGGCTTTTATAGGGTCAACCCACCGGGGGGTGAAACCCTTATTCTTTTGAATTTCACCCAACTTTCCCCTTTTTTTCTCTTCTTTGCCCCCCAAAACCCCCCTTTGCAGCGTTTCCCATACTACCTTCGAAACGCCTATGTTCGCAGTATCCCCCCCCAAGTCATTTGATTTTAGTTCCCCTAACCCCATCTTCTGGACCTCAATGAAGGGGGATTGCCCTCTTATTGCCCATTCCCGGGAGAATTTAACTGGGAAAAAAAACCTTTTTCAGATGACCAAAAGGCACAAGGGGTTTTTTTAAACTGACCCTAAAGCCGTCATGGCTTGCAAGGCCCCAAGAGAAAAAGCTATTAAAAAATTGTCTGATGGTACAGTGGACCGGCCTTGTTACACAATTTGGGGGCCCAAAGGGCCCATCAACAAATTTTTTGATGTGGGGGGAGGTGGGGGAACTATTTGGGGCATGTTTGGTGGGGCTGTGCCCGCATAAAAACCATTTGGTCGGGATCCTCACCGGAAAAACAGAGACTGCATGGCAACCCCTTTTCTGATACGCCTTTAAGCTTCCCTTTTTTTCATGTTCCAACTCCCATGTTCGGCCTATAAGAAATCTCTCAATAGGCATTTAATTTAAAGGGAGCCAAGTCAAATTTATTCCCAAGGGAAATGGAAGACTACCTCTTCCCCCCCCTTAAGGGGAGAATTTTTGGGTAGAAAGAGGTTGCTTTACAAGCACCGCCCTGGAGGAGCTCGTGGCCCAAAAGGACGCGAAACCCGACCAAAATTCGCACAGACCCTTGGGGACCTGGAAGGAATACCAAACCCCCACCCGGGTTGAACCCCCCGGGCTCTTAATCCCCCCGAAATCCCTTCGGGATCTCATCCCCCACGATCCCAAAGGCCCCATGGGGGGGGCTCGGTCGGGGGGGCCGGGGGTCCCTCGGGGGGGGGGGGGGGGGGGGGGGAGGGGGGACTGGGGGTTTTTTTTTCCCCTCTTCTTTTTTTTTTCTTTTCTTTTTTTTCTTCCCCACCCCCCCCCCCCTCTTTTCCTTTTCCCCCTCCCCCTTTCTGGTTCTAAAAAGCCAAAAGGGGGGGCCCAATGGCATTTCCTTTATGCCCCATTTGGAACAAACAAAAACCCAAAATTTCCCCCCCCCCCCCCCCCAGTCGAAAGGGTCATTTGCATTTTCGTAAGCATCCACCTGTTGTGGGCCACAGGGGGACCTTCGAAAGCTTTCATAGGGATTTAGCAAAATCCTTGTAGACACAAATTTGTTGTCGCAGTTTTTTTTCAGTTTAAAACCCCGTTTTTTTTTTACTTTGGCTTTTCTCATATTGAAAAAGGGAACATATTCTGTTTTTACAATGTATTGTTTGTTTTTATTTGAAAAAACCAAAAAAATCTTTTTAAAAATTAAAAAAAAAAAAAAAAAAAAAAAAGAAAAAAAAGTGCTCTGAGAGATGTTCAGAGCTCGGGCTATTTTTACAAAACCTAATCCTACAATACATTGGTCAAACTTTAGCTGAGCTGTCTGGGTTTCCAACCCCTTAACCCCTTAAACCCCCCGGAGCCCCGTTTTTTGGCCCCTTGACAGAGGCCCATTTTTTTAAATTGGGATGGGTTTGTTCGTGAGAATAAAAATTTTTGAAAAATTTTTCCCCTTTTTTGTGATTCAGAGGGTTTTTTTCTCGTACCATTGTCTTTTAGAAGTAAGAAACTTTGATCCCCCAAAAAATCCTTGTTTTTTTGTGGGAAAAATTTTAAAAAAACGTGAAAAATTTAAAAAAAATTAACAAAAAATTCAAAAATTTAAAAAAAATTTTTGTGATAAGGGCAGATATTATTCCACTCAAAAAAAAGCTTTTAACTTGCATTTAATCATATGTCTTTTCCCCTTGGTTGGCATCTTTTTTTTAAATGTCTTTTTTATTTTCCCCTCATTAGGGGGGGTTTGAAAAATTAAAAGTTAATTTTCCCAAATTTTTTAAGAAAAATTTTAAAAATACATTTTTTTAGAGACCAGTTTTAGTTCTAACTTGGGTTTTGAAATTGGGGCCCGTATGTTAGAATTTTCCCCCCCAAAAAAGAAATTAATTAAGGAATTACCCCCCTTTAAAATATTAAAAAAACATTTTGGGAAATTTTTTAAAAACCCCTTAGGTGTTTTCACAGGAAATTTACAGGATTTAAAGCAAAGTGGAGTGTGAAACTGTCAAAATTTCACTTTTTTGCAGATTTTAAATTTTTATTCATTATTCATCAAGAACATGGTAGATATGATCAGGGCTATGTAACTTAATATGTGAATTCCACCTGACTGCCATTTTCAGAGATATCCAATATGTGGGCCTATTGATGCGCGATGTGGCTTAGTAACCACAAGCCCCAGATAGGCTTGGAGCACCTACCGGACTTCTGGGATAGCAGTTCATTTTAATTACGACACTTTATTTTTTTTTTTTTTCTCAGGCAGCCATTTAGGTTTGCATAAGAAAATATGTGCACTGATAGAAAAAATTCTTCCCTGAAGATACTCAAGAAAAGCAAAAATCCCAGGTGCACAATAAAATGGGAAACAGAACAATAGCGCAGCCTGAGATCTTTTAAAATAACTGTTACCACTCCTTAATAAAAAGTGATGTGTCAAGTGACTCACCTATTGCGGCTGTTACAAATTACGGTTACAAGCACGCTTGGGTTCGCTTGTGTCACATCCACTGCGGTGGTTCTGGTTGTAAGAGCTGCTCAGTAAATACCCGACTTCGATGTCCACGCTGGACGCAAGGAAACACACGGCCAAACGGATATCACATAACTGAAAAAAGTTCTCAGGACAAGGTGGAAATGATGCATTGACTCTGCGCCTATAAGAGAATAAAACTATCATAAGAAATATAGCTTTTTTTAATATGAACCTTTACGCAGCGTTTCGCACAGTTAAAAACACTCGGATTCCTTCGGTTTTCAGGTTTGCAGACGCCCTAGTGTTTAACATTTACTAAAAACCCTAAAAAGACCCATATTGAAGAAACTAACCTCTTAAGGTATATATCCTTAGGGCGATGCAAGTGAGTTATATAGACCCCACAGGTGATCACAAATTTTTTTAGTGTTAAGCTGTGAAAGTTAAAATGTTATTTTTTTCCAACAAACTGCAATTTAGCTGAAAAATGTTTCATTTTACAAGGAATCCTGGGAAAAAAAGCACCCAAAATTTGTCACACAATTTCTTCATGTTTCCACAATACCCTACATGTGGGTGTAAACAAAATGCTGATTTGGCGCATGGAAGGGGAACGATATTTGGGCTTTTGAAACGCAGGGATTTGGTGGGGGCAATTGTCGATCTGCAAAACCCCCAAAGTACTGCCAAAACAGTGTGAAACCTTCCAGAAGTTGCCCTATTTTGGAGTGGGTGAAGGGGAACATCAGTTAAGCCATTGTTTTTTGGGCCTTCATTCTTAACACAATGTTCAGCCGTACGGATAAAAAACCAAGGATAAACCCTGTCAGTGTTTTTTTATTTTTATTTTTACAGCGGTCACCGTGCGGTATAAATTGACATTCTAGCTTTACTCAGCAGGTAGATACGATTAAAGTGATACCATATTTGTATATTTTTTTTCATGTACTTTTACTGCTTTTACAACAATAAAAAACATGGTGTAGGGTTGTTTTTGCGGGGATGAGTTGTCGTTTTTATTGGGTACTTTTTTTGCGAGGACAAAGACTTCTGATTCAAGTTTTAAATCTCCTTTTTTGGATGGCAGGGTGACAGAAGAATACTGCAAATCTGGAGTGTTTTTTATTTTTAACAGCGATACACACTGTGCAGTATCCTTGACATGTTAGCTTTACTCGTGGGTCGATACGATTATGGCGATACCCAATTTATATAGTTTTAAGTTGAAGCATCTTTAAAAAAATAAAAGTGTTTTTATTGTGTAAAAAACTATTTTTATGCATCGCGCCGTGTCTTATGAGAGCCATAACATTTTTTATTTTTTCCGTATTTACAGAAGAGGTGTAAGGATCTTTTTTTTCAGGTTGAAACTGGCGTTTTATATTGGTTACAAATTGGCGGTATTTATATGAAGTTTTGAGTCGCTTTTTATTCCATGTTATGTGCAGCGGGGATGACTAAAAATCGTGCTATTCTTTGATAGTTTTTAAAACTTTTTTAACAGTGTTCACCGTACGGGTTAATTATATATGAAATATTTATAGGACAGGTCATTACGAACTGTGTGTGATACCCAATTTATGGGTAATTTTATTTATTTTTTGTTCTTTTTTGGGGCGGTTTGGCGTCCTGTTAAATGGGGGAAAGAAGGGCGGTTTGTATGTGTTTTTATTTTATTATTTGTGTTTGTGTTTTACTTTATTTTCACTTTTTTTTACTTCATTTTTGGTTTATTTACATTCCTTTTTACATGTTTCACCATAGGGAATTTAGAAACAGCATTCTTCAGATCTTTGATGGTTGCTGTTATAAGGCAAGCTAGTGCCATAGCACTGTTGATATGCACTGGTCGCCATGACAACTGTACAGTAACGTTGCCACATGCCATTTGGGCATCGTGACGTCACAGACTGACTCCGGGAAGTGTTCTTCAGTTCACGGGGCTGTCTAGGTAGGAGATACGTGTTAGCTTGAACACATGTGCAAGCAAGCCGTGCACGAGGACGTAGGAAGGACGTGGGCTCCTCATCCGCCTGCCGACTTAGCTCCGACGATCTTAGCTGATCGTAGGTGTAAGGGGTTTAACACCGCAGGCCCACGCCGAGACTCAATCCTGGTCCGGGGGGGGGATGACTGTGATTGGCATGAAGCCAGCCGGTAATTTTACCGCTCGGTTCACCCTTGTCCAGCGATCGATCGCTGCGGCTCGCCCGCAAAGCCTACTAGTCCAGCTGCGATCAGCCAGGACACTATGCAATACGTCCATTGCGGGAAGTCACTTCCCGCTAGGGCATATGCATACGTCCAATGTCGGGAAGGGGTTAAGTTGTCTGGTGTGTTCCAATCCTCAAAGGCCTTCACGAAACAGCTGTATTTATATAAAAAATAAATTACAAGCAGATGTACACTGTTTACTAATTAGGTGACCTTGGTCGGGTTCTTCTCTCGCGATATCGCGCGCTCGCGCCTCAAACTAGATTTTTATTTATGGGGGCATCAGTGTACAGGTTGAATCACATATGTTTAACTTGACACAAATTTAGAAAAGCAAATTTTTTTGTTTCCACTTAAAAAATTACTTGTCCCTTTGTTGTTTGTTGTTATCAAAAAAAAAATATAATTTTTTACATTTGGGTTTGTGGCTTTTTAATAGAGGGGGCCAAATTTTCTCAAAAATTGGGTTTTCGGTCACTTCCCCAAAATTTTCCCGAAAAATTTTTGTTTCGGTCCGGGAATTTAAATTTTTTTTGGGGGCACGAATACTTTAAAAAAAAGCTTTTTTCCAGGCGCCCAGAGCTGAAAGGGTGCTTTTTGAAAGTTGGGGCCTTGCTTAATTTTGCAGAGGGAGCTTTTTTTGGGTTTTCTTAAAAATGTTGTTTTTTTGTATGACACGCCAGGGGAGCCCCCGCTCTTAGAATCGCTTCACTAAAAAAATCCCCTGGGAAATTTGGGGGGGCAAAAAAACCAAAAAAACGAAGCGGAACGTAGCCGGGAAAAATTTTTCCCATGGCAGCAAAAGTTGGAAAAAAAAAAAATGAGAGCTCGGGGTGGAAAAATTTTATTTGACAGGGGTTGGGGGGTGACGGCGGCGGCCACGGGCAGCTTTGGAGGCCCAGAAAAGTGGCACAATGGACATTTGGAAGTGGCAAAACGTACCAGGCCCCCAGGGTGGAAAAAAGGGGAACAGTGGGGGGGGCCCAGGGTGGCACCCACCCTTGAGGTAGGGGTGGCAAAGGGACAAATTCTGGAGTGGCAAAAAAGGGTGGGCCCAAAAAGAGTGGACAATGAAACAGTGTGGAGGGCACGGCGGAGCAACAGCCCCTGCTTTAAAGGTCAGACAGGGGGCAAAATTGACCCCGTGTGGGGGGGGCACGGCAGCAGCCCCCAATCAGAAAGCTTTTGAGGTAAGACAGTGGCCCCAATGAAAAAATTTGGAGGTGGAAAAAAAAAAGGAGTAGGCCACAGTGTGGAGGGCCGGAGAAAGCCACTCAGCGCATGGGGTTCCGGGAAGTGGCAAAAGAAAACAGTGTGGAGGGCACGACAGGATTTCCAGCAGAAAGCTTGGGGTTTCAAAAGAGTGGCCCAATGCCCTTCTCCCAGGTGGCAAAATAGTATTGGGGCCACAGAGCGGCACAATGAATGAGAGCGGGGGGGTCACGGCGGGGCGGCAGCATTGAGGCCCGGGGAAAGTGGCACAATGACGAGGGGGGGGGGTGAGGGACAGGAGCAACAGCATGAGGTCAGAGAGTGGCCCCCAAATGAAATTCTGGAGGTGGAAAAACAGCCCAAAGGCCCCGCAGAGTGGCACAATGACCGTGTGGATGTCCCCGGAAAAAGAAACGCAGCGCGCATTGGAGCACTTAGAGTGGCACAATGAAAGGGGGAGTGTTGAGGGGGGGGGAATACCGCCCCGGGTTTTAAAGACGGGGTTGGTTTGGCAGATGGGGAAAACTATCAGCGGGATGTGTGGATCGGCGGGGGGGGCGGCATCAGTTTAGTGGCTGAGGCGGGGTAGTTTGAACCCAGACTGACGCCTAAGGCATTGGTGTGGGGAAAAACCCTTGCCGATCCCCCCCTGATTCATTTTTGAAAAAGGGGTCAGTCTTTTAAAAATTTTCCCCCGTGGAAAAGCGGGTTTCCTTGGGGGTTATCGAGGGCCCCCCCGCCGCACTAAAACACCCGCTCTGATGCCCACAAAAATCCCCGGGGGGGACGCTTCCCCACTGCAAATCGGCAAGTTGCGGGCCCCACATCCAGTTGGCTGTCCGCGGTTTTTTAAGGGGGGTGGCAGAGGCTTTTTCCAAGTGGGCCCCAAAAACCTGTTGGTTCGGGGAAATGCTCCTTTTTCCTGCTGCTGCTGTGCGGGTAAATGCCCCCCTCACTAGGGGGTAAAGGAAGTGCTCATTAGTGACCCAAAACTTAGGGTTATGCTGAGGGGGGAGTTTTGGGTTTACTTGCCCCTACCCCCCCCCCCCTTTCCCCCCAGCACCCGGGGCATATTTACGGGGAGCGCTGGGGAAACCCCCCGGTGGGCCCTTTGTCAGAGGGGGGGGCCCGATGCCGCACATAGGCAGCGGAAAAATGATTACGGAGGTTTTCCCCTTTAGTTTTTTGAGTTTGTTTTTTCCCCTCTAATTTGGGCGGGGAAAAAGGGCCCTCCCATTTTGGCCCGGTAGGGGAGGGGCAAGGGTGGGACCCAAAAATTTCACCCCTCTCCCGGGGATGCTGCCCTATTGGGGCGGGTTATACCCCAGGCAAAGGGGGCATCTGGGGGGTTTTTTCTGAAAAAGGACTCCGAGGGGCCCCGCTCCATTTCCACTGTATACTCCACGGGGCTTGGGGTCTTTCCCGTCTTCCTCATCTCCATCCCACCCCCTCCAGCTGCTCCTCCCTCCCCCTTCTTGTCCCCTGGGTAGAAAAATCCACTCTTTTTAACCCAGACAATGCTTTGCTCCAAGGGTTCCCCCCCTTTCCTCCCTCCCATTTCAGCCCCCCCGGACTCATGGGGCCCACGAGATGTAGTCGCCACATCTCCGCCCCCTGCCAGAACAATTTTTTCAGCATCTTTTTCCGGGACTGAAGCAGTGGAATGACGTTTTTCCCCCCGGGTGCCTGGCACCGGGACAAATAACGGGGGCCCCCTCAAATTTTGGCCTCAAAAAAACGGCGGGTTTGTCACGTTGGCTCCCACTGGTTTGTTTTTCAAAAGTTCCCCGGGGGTACTTCTGTCCCCTGGATAAAAAAAAAAATCTTTAAATTGGCCTTTTCTGTTCTTAAAGTGGGGTCCAACAGTGCAGGCGGGAAATTTTTCCAGCGGGGGAACATGATATCAGGGCGGGTTGGGGGAGGCCGTTTGCCGCTGAAAAACTCGGGGGAGGGGTGTTCCTTTGGCTTTGTACGAAGGGGATAAAGTGAAATCCCACAGTTTCCTGGCCATTTTCAAAAAGTTCTGAAGACGGGGGAAGATTTTCGGGAAACCTTTTTAAAACCCCGGGATTGAAAAAAGTGCGCCATGCAGGGCCCCATGGCCTTCCCCCCCGGGGTGAAAGGGGCGGACCCAAAGTTCCCCCCCATTTTTCCTTCCCATGGTTCCGTTTTTGCATTTGGGGCGCGGAGAAAGCCACACATCGATTTCTTGCTGCTGAGGGGGAAGCCTTTCCCTCCCCTGTGTGACTTGTTGGGCCGGGGAAAGTTTAGGTGTGGGAATGCGTGACCCCGCTGTCCCTTTCCACATTGGTATGATGGGGGGGGTATTTTGTGGAGGCTGAGATGGTGGTGGTGGGGGGGAAAAGGAGGAGGGGGGCCCATTGGCCCCAGGGGGGCAGCATTTTGAAAACGTGGGGAGGAAAAGGGGGGGGGTTCTTCCGGGTCCAAGTTTGGGGGGGGTGTTTGGGAGGGCCAAAGCACTTCACCCAGGGGGCCCGGGTTAAAGGACATGTAGGGCCCCCTGCCGTAGTTACAGCCCCAGCGTCCGCCTCCCGGTGTACCTTGGAAAAAACCCGATAAGCTAAGGGGAATGACCCATTTTTTGTTCTACATATTTATGAAGTGTGGGTACTCCCTTTTTGGAAAAAAAATTCCCGGGTTTGGGAAAACTCTCCATCTCGGCTGGGAACAAGATTAGTTCTTGAAGGGTGCAGGGCCCAAAAATTTGGAAAAAGGGGGGGGGAACTGCGTTCCCAAAAAACCCTTTGGACGGGGAGCACGGTAGCTGTGCACCTTAGGATGGTTGGACGCATATGTTGTCTCTTTACAACCCCCTCTCTGAAGGCTGTGGCCCCATGAGTAGGGAGGGGGCGGGGTTTTTGGGAAACCGGGAGGGGGATGTCAAAGAAAAAACGGGTGCTTCCCCGAGGTGGTGGACCCTTTGGGCCGGCCCCCGGGGGAAATGGCATGCGTGCCCCTGGCCGCTGCTGTGCTGCAGCGGCGGGAAATGGCCACCAACATTTACCCCACGTTTCTCCCGGGGCCAAAGGAAAATGGTGACGCTGCATGTGTTGACCCCGGGGGCCGGGTTTGTGCCAAGGTTAGCCCCCTGGCCACGTTTCATTTTCTGCCCCAAAAGTTCCCTACTTTTTACCCTTATTCGGCCCCCCGGGTGTCTTAGAAAAGAACTGCCACACCGCGAGTAGCTGATTTTCCCCCAAAAGCTCCGCATGGTGAAAATCCCCGCGCGCCCCCGCTGACCCCCTGTCCCCTATGTTTTTGGCCCGGGCAAAGGGGGGTTTTTTTTTCCCCCCGGGGGGCCGCTTGGCCCCCGACCCCCACACTGCTGCCCCCCTGTGATTTCACGGCCCCCACAAAACCCCCACTTGTTTGGCTGCGGGGCGGGCCCTAAACCCGCAAGTGCCCCCTTTTTCTCCGCGATGATGAAGCCCTTTGCTTCCCCCGGCCCCCCCAAGTGGGGTTTCGGCTAAACATAAATCTATTTGTGTTTCATTGTCACTTTTTGTCCCCTAAACCGGTTTTGGGTTTAACCCGAGGCTGAACCTCTCACCCATGACCTCCCTGCCACTCCACATCTAAAATTTTTGCCGCCCCCGAAAAGAAGCTGGGGTATTGGCCCCATTTCTTCGCTCCCCAAGTAGGGGCTGACTGCCCCCCTCAAATTTTTAATCCTGCTTTTTATAGTTGGGGGCTGACCCAGAAAAAAATAGTAGATCCCGGGCCCTTGGGGAAAAGGGTTTGGGACAGAGGGGGGGCTGGGGGACGGGTAAAGGGCCGCTGCCGCCCCCGGGCCATCCCAATAAGTGTTTGTGTTGAGGTTCCCCCGACTCTTGGGGGGGGTTTTTCAGATGTCATCTGGGGGGAAAGGGAGGATGGCCCTGTAAAACCAAAATAAAAGCCCCCTTGGGTTTGCTGAACAAAAAACAGGGCCGCTAGTTGACAGAGGGCCCATTTCGTCCCCCTTCACCGGTGCCCCCTGTGCTACGCCCCCTTTCCCATGCTGGGGACCGGGGCCCCGTTCAAAAATTTTTTTTTGTCCCACTGCCACTCGCATTTTGCAGACCCTGCCACCTCTCGGTTTTGACATATGTTTGAAAATGGCCCTCTTGAAAATGTACAGACCTGTTTTGGATGGGGCTATCTGTTTTATTTAAAATTTACCCCCGGGTTTTTGGGCCTCCAAATAAAACCCAGAAAACAAGTTGGGAAACCCCTTGGTTAAAAATTTGCGCCCCAAAAAATTGGCCAGGAAAAATTTTTTTCTTGTATGTGTCGTTTTAAGCACTGGGGTTTTTTTACTAAAGGTAAAATCAAAAACCCAGGTTAAATTTAAACCTTGCTTGTAAATTTTATGCTAAAAGGGAAAAAAATTGTTTATATTTCGGGTTGAAAAAAGCGGTTTTTTTTGTCAGCACAGCAGAAAAAACAACGTTTAAATTTAAACCCCCGGGATGTAAATTGCGCAATAGAATTGGCCCCACAAACATTAGTTTTGGAAAGGTGTTCCCAATGGTGTATTTTCTACGCCACACAAAAAGAGATAAAATTTTGGAAATTAACCTTTGTTGTTGAATTAGGCTCCCAAAAAAAATATATATATTTGGCTTTGGGAAAAAAGACGGTTTTTTTTTTTTCCCAGCCAAAACCAGCAAAACAACGCAAATTTAAACCCCTTGGATGAAAATTGGCAATGGGAATTTGAGCCACCCAAACTAGTAGCTTTTTTGCGTTTTTTACAAGGGGTTTTATTTTCTACGCCACACAACAAAAAGATAAAAATTTTTAATTAACCTTTGCTTGTAAAAATTAGGCTCCCAAAAAAATTTATATATATTTGGCTTTGGAAAAAAGAGGGTTTATTTTTGTCAGCCCCACCAGCAAAAACACGTTTTTTTTAAAACCCCTGGGGGAAAAATTGCGCAATAAAAAATTGAGCCCCACAAAAAAAAGAAAGTTTTTTAGCGTGTTAAAATTGGTGTATTTTTACCCCAAACCCCAACAAGAGAAAAAATTGAAATTTAAACCCCTTTGCTTTAAATTTTGGGCACCAAAAAAAAATATATATATTTGGCTTTTGAAAAAGACGGTTTTTTTTTGTCTCCCACCCCAAGCAAAACAACGTTTAATTTAAAACCCCTTTGGATGTAAAAATTGCGCAATAAAATTGAGCCACCCCCAAACTAGTAGTTTTTGTAGGTGTTAAAAATGGGAAAATTTTTTTACGCCACACAACTTAGAGATAAAATTTTTAATTTTAACCTTTCTTTTTAAATTTGGGGGGCTAAAAAAAAAAAAATATATTTTTTGGGTGTTTAAAATGAGTGTTTTTTTTGTCGCACGGCAGCCAAAAACAACGTTTAAAATTAACCCCGGGGATTTTAAATTCCCGGCAATAGAATTGAGACCACAAATAGTAGTTTGAAAGCGTGTTTCAATGGGTATTTTCAACCCCAACAAAACCCAAGAGAAAAAAATTTTTAAATTAAACCTTTGCTTGTGAATTAGGTCCCAAAAAAAAAAAATTTTATATTTGGCGTTGAAAAAGAGGGTTTTAAATTTTTGTCAGCACAGCAGCAAAAAACGTTTAAATTTAAAAAAAAAAACCCCCCTGGATGCAAATTGGCAATAGAATTGAGCCCCCCAAAAAACTGTAAGCTTTGTACCCGTGTTAAAATTGGTGTATTTTCTACGCCACAAAACAAAGAGAAAAAAATTTTGAAATTTTCCCCTTTGTTGTGAATTGGGCCCTACAAAAAAAAAATATATATATTTCTCGTTGAAAAAAAAAAAGGTTTATTTTTGTCAGCACACCAGCAAAACAACCCTTTAAATTTTAAACCCGATTTTAAAAATTGCACAATAAAAATTGAGCCCCCCCAAACTAGGGTTTTTGTAGCGTTTTTAACAATGGCGTTTTTTTCTAGCCCACAACAAGGATAAAATTGTAATTAACCTTTGTTGTAATTAGGCTACCAAAAAAAAATATATATATTTGGCGTTAAAAAAGGGGACGGTTTTTTTTGGGTTCAGAAACCAGAAAAAAAAAGTTTAAATTTAACCCCCGGGGTTTGAAAATTGCGCAATGGGAATTAAAGCCCCCACAAATATTTAGCTTTGTTGGTGTTAAAAATGGTGTTTTTTTCTAGGGCACAAAAACAAGAGTTTAAAAATTTTTAATTAACCTTGTTGTAAATTTAGGCTACCAAAAAAAAATATTTATTTGGCGTTGAAAAAGACGGTTTTTTTTTTTTCCCAGCACACCAGCTAAACAACGTTTAAAAAAAACCCCTGGATTTTAAATTGGGCCCCTTTTAAGAATTGGGGCCAAAAAACAAATTTTTGCTTTGTAGCGTTTTTTTACAATGGGAATTTTTTTACGCCACCAACAGAGAAAAAATTTTGTAATTAACCTTTCCCTTGGGGGGGAAATTAGGCTACCAAAAAAAAAATATTTTTTTGGGGTTGAAAAAAAAACTTTTTTATTTTTGTAAAGCACCCCGAAAAAACCTTTGTTAAATTTAAAAAACCCCGGGATGAAAAAATTGCGAAATAGAATTAAAGCACCCAAAAAATTTAAAGGGTGGTATTTGTATTGAAAAAAACGTGTTTTTTTTAAATGAATAAAAAGGGAAAAAGGGTTTTTGACCCCCACTTGGATATTGAATGTATATGCGCTGCAAAGGGCCCAAACAGGGGTTTTCAAAAACCCAATCCCCCAAAAAATTTTCAGAAATAAAAACTTTGGGAAAACCCGTCTTGGGGCCCAAGTGAATCCCCCCACAAAAATCGCTTTTTGTAAAAATCAGTTCTTCAAAAGCGCTATCACCCCCCAGCAGCCCCTTTTCCGGTCAGTACAGTGGAGGGGTGTGTGAGCTCCCAGCGGCCTGCATCGGTTTTTAAGTGCGGGTTTGCGTCACGAATCCGCCGGTTTTTGATTGGCTTCTTTTCCTGCCATGTCATGCAGGCTATCCCCTTCCCTTCCCCCCCCCGGTGCTTTCCCCATGTAACGCCATGTGCCGCAGCCCATTTTTAAAATGAAAAGCACACTTCGTTCCCGCGAATCACCCCAAAGTTCGATTTCGTTACGAACCGAAGTTTTCCTGAAATTCTAAACGAATTCCACTTCGTTAGAATCGATTCGCCCATCTCTAGCTGGAACGTCTAAATCGTCTAAAAACAAGAGTATGAATACTTTTGAAACCCACTTTATTAAACAGCATGACCTACTTTAAAAGCCATAAATTTAGACAACTAAGAATGCACAAAATATATCATCAAAGGATTTATCAACCCTTTAAAAAAAAAATAAAAGCCCATAAAATGTTATAAAATGACAAAAAAAACTTTACACTGAATTGCGAATTGCCATACATTTGGAAAGATGAGTAGAAGATTTAGTGGGCGCATCCTTCTTTGGTTACAGCCATTAGTAAATACTAGATCATTGTGTATTGGGAGAGGTGAATACAGTTTGTTTAGCCAATCTATAGCACAAGCTGAGTTTCTAATTATTTTTTTAAGAGGTGAATAACTGCTTTAATAAATCTGCCCCAGTATTTTAAGATTTTTCTCTCCTATCAGCGGCCTGCATCCCTACCGATGTCATGTTACTATACATAGATAAATGATTGGAGGTGCTTGATTATTACAGCGTAACCGATGAGAGCTATGTTTTCAAAAAATAGTTAATATTAAGGCCATGTTTACGCTGAGTGGATCCATTCCAGATCTCCTACAGCAGATTATGTGAGCAGAAAAATGAATAAAATGTTAGCAGTCTCATTCACATCCTGTTGAAAAAATCCACCCAAAGTCCACACATGGACCTGCAGTGCAGATTTTTAATGTGTAGCATGTTGATTTGCAATAGAAAAAGAGAGAGAAAGCACTCCCTAGCGTAAGTACTGCGACTTGGATATAGAAGTTAGTATATAATCTCCTATATACTAACCTTAATGAGTTGTGCAGGAAGAGGCACAACACTCAGAAGAGCCTTCAGTTAATTGAAGAACTGACAGTGGTGAGGATCGCTGCTATCTGGTTGTAAAGCCCTGATGCCGTCATAGACCGGGTATGAAGATATGCAGGTAATGGAATATCCAATGAATTACCGCTGGATTCCCGTAGTTCAAAAACCCAAATGACTGCGCTGAACCTCTTATTCTGTTATCAGGATTTTATTTCTTGAAAAGGAAAAAGCGTTTTATATGCTGAAGCACACTTCGTCAGTTCCATATTACAAATGAGTGACAACTTAGTTTATATGCAGAAAGTAACCACCGCCTGGTAACAATCACCCAGTCTGGACCTGGCTACAGTGTTTGCACATGTACAACTGCTACTAACAGTGGACTGACTACAGAAGTCCAGATTGAACCAATGGGGAAAATACAATAGCAAGATTTATCAAGGTTTTAGTATTTTCAGTATTTTTAGTAGACGACCTCTGTCACCTCATTTAAGCCAAAGAGATATAGTGTCTGTAACTGGTATATGCAGTAAACCTCCTGTTTCTGTAATAGCTCGAAACGGTTGGGGACAGAATCTGGAATATGATCAATCAGGGGTTAGAGATAATACTTTATGATTTCCCTCACCTATTTCAGTTACATGTCGAGACACACCGTGTAATAGGAATTTTTTATTTATATTAACCCGGTGGCCGTTCATACGTTTGTGGACTTCTTGTGTCGTTCGTCCAGTGTATTGTTTCCCACATGGGCATGTCAGTAGGTAATTGACAAAACTGCTACTACAGTTTAAATTATATTTAATTAGGAATGATTTTCCTGTTGTAGTTGAAATGAAACTTTTGCTGCCTGCATTCAGCATTGGACACGTCACACATCTTGCCTGACAACATTTAAAACAACCCACCATTTTATTTTTAGTAACCAAATTCTTATTGTGTTTATGTTGTTTAATGTTGCTTGGTGCTACCATTTGTTTAATGGTTGTCGCTCTCCTAAATGTTGACGGCGGATTCGATGAAATCTGGTCTTTCAGATATGGATCCATTTGTAAGATAGGCCAATGTTTTTTTAGGATTGACCGAATCTGTGGGTGTGATGAACTATACTTCGTAATAAAGTTACGTTTATTTTCTTTCATTTATTTGACATTTTTATTTATGTTCTTTATTACTGATTTCTTATCTGTTAGCCCGGTTGTTTGGATCTTATTTATGCAGTCATTTTGGGATAGTAGACTGGCTCTAGCTACAGACTCCCTAATTAGACTCTCAGGATAATGTTTATCTTGCAGCCTATTAGCTACTGTGGCAGATTGAATTTCGAAATCTACATCATTAGTGCAATTTTTCCCGATACGGCTTAATTGTCCATATGGGACGTTTGTTTTCCATTTGTGGAAATGTAGACTCTGGAAATCTAAGAAACTATTTGAGTCCACAGATTTAAAAAGGTGGTAGTAATATAATGATCCTCTTATTTCTGAACTATTAAGTCCAAAAAAAAAAATCGATTTTCCTTTTTTGATCTTAGAGGTAAGGGTGATACCCCATGTGTTCTTATTCATTTCTGCAATGAAAAGTTCTGCCTCTTTCTCTTTCTGCCTTTATTAGGAAAAGGTCATCTATATATTGCTTATAAATGATGACTTTATTGAAGTAATTATATGAGTAGATGAAATTTTCCTCAAATTTGCCCATAAAAAGATTTGCAAATGATGGGGCTACTAGAGTCCCCATTGCTGTTCCCTTTATTTGTTTATAAATCTATGTATGACACATGAAAAAATTGTTACTCAATATGAATGAGAATCCAGAAAGTAGAAAATCCCTTTGTGGTTGGGTCAGTAATGGGACCTTTGCAAGAAAATCTTTAATACAGGATAGGCCTAGCTCATGACCAATATTCGTATATAAGGCCATAACATCCATCATAATAAACAGGTAGTCCTTATGGAAAGGGGCAGAGATTAGATTTTCAATCAAAGTATCCGAGTCTCTCAAATAACTCCTATGTTGTTTAACGTACACCTGTAGATAAATATCTAAATAGAGTGGTAAATTACTGGTCTAACTGTTTATTCCCAAAATAATTGGTGGACCCGGAGGGTGTACACGATCCTTGTGGAGTTTAGGGATGTGGTAAAATATACTCTTTTTTGGTATTGGAATGAAAATAAGTTGCTTTTCTTCTCTACTTATTGCACCTTTATTGCACCTTTACTGAGACTTTTTCAGAATATTCATGATCTAATAGGATTTTTAGAGATTCTTTGTGGTAATCAACATAATTCACGATTACTATTCCCCCTCCTTTATCGGCTGCCCGAATTACTATCTCATGATTATTTTTCAGTGATGTTAAGGCTTTTGTTTCTTTCATAGACTGATTTTTTTTTTTTGTATTGAAATATTTATTGCTTTTTCAAATAATATGAACAATTAACACTTCTGGAGTATTGGAGAGCAGTACAGAATAAAGCTCAATCATGAGGCATGCATCTGAATAAACACAAATAATTCCAACAAGGTATCAACTATAGCCAGACAAGTAACGAGGCCTCCAAAAGAGAATGCTCTACTAAAAATCTATACTATAACACCTAAAACATAACAAGACATAGAGACAAGAAACAACAAAGGGAAGAGAAGGGGGGGGGGGGGGGGTTCTAGTCCCACGTGAGCGTGAGAGAGACGGGTCAGGTGTGACTAGTTAGCAAGCCAGTATGTGTCCCATGTAGACCATATCTTATCGAACTGATCCATTCTGTCATGGAGGGTTGCTGTCACCTGCTCCATCCGGCGAATTTCCCTAACCTTCTGAGTCAGGTCAGCTATAGTAGGGGGGCTAGACTGTTTCCATCTTCCCACTATTAGGCACCTGGCAGCCATGAGAATATGAAGCAGAAGCTTAGCTTTATCCTTGGGGAGGGTCCAAACCGGCCCGCTAAGGAAACAAACCTAGTTATAGCGTTCCCATCGTTCCATGTATTTATGGTTGATGGTCTCGTCAGTAGGAGGGTTGGACAGCAGAGAGTAAATCGAGGAGATGAGTCCCCTTGTCAAAGTACCCATCTTATATAAGTGCTCAAATGGGGAAGATCATGGTCCCTCTGAAGGGTTTTGTGGGCTTGCGCAATATCGGCAAAGTGGAATAGATCCCGCCCCAGCCATGGTCAAGCAAAATACTCTGAAGAACTAGTGGCCAAGAGGAGGGTGCAGAGAAATGATGACCAAGAGGCCAGGCAGAATTTGTTTTTGCATAGACTCCATATTTGAATAGTGAACTTTATTGGACCCAGTAAGTCCGACCTTTTTCCACCTCCATTCATTTTGAGAAAGATTTCAGGGCAGACCAACCAGGAATGCGACGGAGGTGAGCAGCCCAATAGTAATGTAGTAAATTTGGGACAGCCAGTCCTCCTTTCTGCTTGCTAGTCATTAATATATCTTTGGCCACTCAGTGCCTACCTTGTGCCCAGATAAAATGAAGTGTGGCAGCCTGAAGGGATCTCAACTCTTTAAGGGCGACTGCCACAGGGAGAGTTTCAAAGAGATAGAGGACTTTAGGCAGGATAGACATTTTTACTGTGCTAATTCTACCATAAATTCTACCAGAAATAGGCAGTGAGTGCCATTTTTAAAGTAAAGACAAGAAGTCCGCATGGATGGCGGAAAAGATCCAGCACCGTTGAATAAATAAAATAATCTTCTTTATTGTATCAAATCATTAAAATCCAGACACGACAGACAGAGTCAACGCGTTTCGGGTAAGCACCCTTAATCATGACTTAAAAAACAGACACTCAATAAACATATTTAAAAGAAATCAAAACCAATGACGTGTCAGAACACATATCATGTGACATGATGCAAATAACATACGTTTTTTTAGAACATATTTAAAGACACAGGCAAAACATGTATGACAGAGTCTCCTTGCAACAAAAAAAAAACATGAATATAAATGTGTGAATAGATGTGAGGAGAGAAAAAAA
>JAODAL010027712.1:0-54474 GCA_025379985.1 Phyllomedusa bahiana | reverse complement strand
GTAATTTTATCATACTTGCCAACCTTAGCTACAGGGGGCTACTACCAACTGCTACACTGGGCAACTACCTGGCTACAGGGGGCAAATATTTACCTACAGGGGCCTATATAACTTCATAATAGAGAATCTAAAAATTTCTACTTATTGGGGAGGCTTGTTAACTACCTATCTACTTAATAGGGGACTAAGATACCTTCCTATTGGGGGACCTATAAGTTTACCTACCTAATGGGGCGCTATACACCTACATAGTTGAGGATTGCCTACCTAGTTTGGGGGTGTACCTATTTACTGTCTAAGGGAATTTAACTACTACTATACTACTATATTAGTATACAAAAGAAGACTAATATTTGGGGCACAAATGGGAGCCCCATAGTTGTTTGGGGCACAAGGGGGTAATTATTACCATTTGGGGCACTATAGATGGGGAGTTTGTATAGAGATAGGAATTGGTTGAGAAGTGCTGATAAAGTGAGGAGTCTAAGATGTTTGTTTTATAAATTCTACAGTGAAGATTGTGGCCAGGAGAAGACGTCATGGTGGTCTGGGCCAGATGGAGAAGAGAAGGGAAAGTCAACACCTCCGATCAGAAAAGACGTCTCCCTTGATTCACTTAATGATAACTTCAATATAATCACTTATATTTCTGCAGAGCGTCTACACTCTAGAACTAGTATCAACCACTATCTTGTCACTGTATGGCGTTAAAATACGTTTTCAGAGCCTGTGTACAGCTAATAGTCACATGTGGTGGTTGCGTTTGGCCATGGTCTGGCAGTGTTAATTGATCCTTAAGTAGTAATAGTTTTGGGTCTTGGTTTTGTAGGAGTTTTTTTGTTTAGTAAAAATGATTCGTATGGTATATTTGCTCCATGTATCTATGTATTATTTGGTGACTGTTATTTATAAGGTATTACACTGTCACACGGAGGTGAGCGATTTTGAAAATACAAATCTGTCAGATCTGATTTTCATTGTACAGTGAATGCTGAGGAGATGGACAGGATCTATGTGGAATATGCAGAAAATTAGTGACAGGAACATACGTTGTTTCTCTGTAAAAATACATGCCACAGTACACAATGTGGGATGAAAAATGGCATGTGAACCCCGCCCTACTGAGCAAAATGTAACACAGAGGCCCCAGTCCCGGAATGGTTTGGGACCCTAGTCATGCCCCTGGTGCCCGGGACTGGCCCCAACTGAGGGCCAGGCATCTCCAGCAACGGGGTGAGTAAATTTTCCCTTTGGTGTGGGGGGGGTTTACAGGGGGGGTTGTGGGGGTTTACATTTGATTGGAATGGGGGCTAGAGTGGGAGGGTAGGCCGGGGGTTATAGTGAGGAGGAGGGGGGGCTAGAGTGAGGGGGAGTGGGGATAGAGTGAGGGGGAGTGGGGATAGAGTGAGGGGGGAGGGCAAGCTAGAGTGAGTGGAAGGGGGAAACAGAGTGGGGGGGAAAGGGGACAAGACTAAAGTAGAGGGGGCTCGTTTTGAGTTTTGGGGCGGGCTAAGAGTGAGGTTTAGGGGACTAGAGAGCGGGGGAAAAGGAGACAAAGGGGAAACGAGAGTGGGGGGAAGGGGAAAATTAAAGTGGGGGAGAGTGGGGGAGGGGGGATTAGAGCATACATGCCAACCCTCCCGTGTGGGGCGGGAGGGTGCCGCAAATGGAGGTCATCTCCCACCCCCCGGAAAGGTCGGGAAAAACCTCCCCACCACCCAAAAGGGGCAGGGGGGGTTTTCCCTTTAAAGGGAAAGGGGGTTTAATTAACCCAAAGTACCCGTCAGGACATTTGCTCCACACCTCTGCAAGGTGGGGTTTTGGGGGGTGTCAGTTCTGCTGGGTATAAAAGTTAAGCTGGGCAGTGGCACGGACTTTTCAGGATGGGGTGCGCGCCCAAAGGGGGTATTTGGGGCCCCCCTTTAATTGGTAAGGGGAAAAACCCCTTTCCCCCCATTTTCCCCTTTTTTTCCCTTTTCCTTTTTTGGTTTTCCCCCCCCATTCCCAGGCGGGGGAAAAACCCTGGGAGGGCCCAATGTTTTTCCCCCTTTTTTGGTCACCCTGCCCCCTTTTTTGGGCCGGGGGTTTCTTTTCCCACTTTTTTAAAGGGGGGAAAGGTTTTTGTTTCCCCCCCAATGGGGGGAAATTAAGTTGCCCTTGCCCCTGTCTTCATGCCCCTGTGCTCTTTTTCCCACCTTCCAACGGGGCAGGAGTTTCTAAATTGCCCTTCCTCCCCCCTGAGGTCTGTTTTTTGGGGTGGCTTTTAGGGATTTTGATACAGGCCAAAAGGGGGCAAAAGTTCCCCTTTGTCCCCCTGTCCCTTCCCTCCTGTCCCGGGCCACCTGGGTCTCTGGGGGTACAGGGGGCAGGATTCGGGTCCCCCGGGGAGGGGGACTTTTGGGGTTTTTTCCTTTAAGGTTTAATTCCCCCTATTCAAAAATTTGGGGAAAAAAAGCGGCGGGGAATGGAAAAGGGCGGAAGACCCAATGTCTTTTTTTTCCAAAAAACTTATTTATTTAATGAAATTTGGAAAACGGCATCCACTGTAATTTTTTAACAGGAGTTCCCCCCATTTCAGGTTTCTCAATAAAAAAAATGTTTTTTTAAAAAAAATAAAAGATGTTTTGGTTCCCCCCCCATTTTTTTTCCCCCCCCTTCTTTTCCTTTTTTTTTTTTTTCTAGCCAAGGAAAAAAACCAAACAGTGAAACCTTTGGGCTATCAGAATAGGAAGGGCCCCATCTATTACGGGTCTCTACCATTCTAAAAATCCCAGCCCAGCGGGCCTCAAAAGGGCCATAAAAAGGTAGGGTCCTCTTCGAGGGTTTTTAAACCCCCCCCCCCCCCCCCCCCCCCCCCCCCCCTTTTTTTTTTCCCCGTACGCCTGGTGCATTGGGTTTTTGGGGGGAAATTTTAGTGGCACGGGGTTGGTTTTACCCGGGGTGTCGACAGCAACCAAGGATAGAAATTGAAGAGTAGCCCCTGTCAGATCCCTCCATTACAAAAAATGAAATTAAAAAAAAAACAGACACAAATTTTCTTTTTAAAAAAACACCCCCCCCCGACATCGGGCCCCCTTTCACCATTTTTTTTAAAGAAATCAACCCCATTTTTGGGGTTTCCCCATCAAAATCCAAGGGACTCTCATATTTCCAAAAGGGGGGAAACCTGTTTATAATCCTAATAACATTAAAAAAATTTACCTTTTTAAAGTCCCAACTCCCCTTGCACCCCCCTGTATTTCTTTCCGGGCAGTTGGTTCTTCCTGAGGATGCAGGGTACGGCGCTAAAACCCTCCCACAATATGATCCTTGGGTACAGACCCCTCGCATACGTCCCCCCGGGATAGCCCCTATGCCCCCCTTTCCCCCAATGAAATTGTAAGCTGTGTCTGTACCCTTTCTCTCCCAAAAATTCTCACCATTGTGTTATACATCCTTGGGGAAACACAAAACAAACCCCCCCCCATCACCCCTTTAATCCCTCCCCCCCCAAATACCCCATAGTCCTCTCACCTCCCCCTATAATCCAGTTTTTAACCCCCCATAAACTTCCCACCTTTTTATCTATTTCCCTTTTTATCTCCCCATAACCCTTCCACCTGCACTTATCTCCCCATAATGTCGCCAATATCCCCCCCCTTTAGAGTTTGAAACAGAGGTGGACAAAAGGGGGGAAGTCTTTTGTGGCCAGGAGGAGGTCTTTCAGGGGGGGGTCTGGACGGGATAAGAAAAGAGGGAAGAAAAAAATTTCCAACAAAAAGAATCCTGGTGTTTCCCTAGATTTAACTATCGTTTTAAAACTTTTATGGCGCATAGCCTATGTACCCTTGTCTACCACTATGTAATCACTGTATGGTGGTAATATACAGTCTGCAGGGCCTCTGTACACTGGTATTTACTACCATATAATCACTGTACGGAGGTAATTTACAGTATGCAGAGCCTGTGTTCACTGGTTTCTACCACTATATAATCACACTTTGGTGGAAATATTGGTGGCAGTGTAATAGTTTAGGTTGAGGCACAGTTTGGCCCTATCTCCCAGCTCTTCTGGATGCTGAATTGCTGAATAGACTCTCCAACATCCAGGAAACCTGGTGACATAAAAACCCTAAATTAGCTTTCTTCCAGAGCCGTTTCACAGTTAGGTGGAGTGGGCATGACTTTATGTAAAGAGGGTGTGGCTCAACACAAAGAGGGCATGGTCATGAAATTTGGGGACTTCAAATTTCCCTGATGCCCACTTTCAAAAGATGGCAAGTATGGAAAATCTATTTTGGCGCAAAAGGTTATGTTTTTGGAAAAACTATGTATATGAGCTCTATTGATGAGCTAGTGTAAAATAAAGATCAAATTATTATCTTGTCATTGCAATTTAATGCAGTATTAATATTTCCAATAAAAACATGTAAAAAATACACACTGTTCATGGCACAACACCGTTAGTCCAACTCAACTACAATGCACAAAGCATAAGAGGGAAGGACAGGACTACGCATTTCATGTGGTTCACCATGCTTCTTCAGGTCTATCTAGCATAGATTGGATCCCGCTATTTATACCAAAACTTTAATAGCAATACAATTTTAAACTTGAATAAAATACACTAATTTATATAATGAATTCTTATAAAGTGTATTGAAAATATTTTATAAATTTGAGTCATTTTAAAGTATAATCCTACTTTAAACATTTGTTCAAACATTGGGATATTAGAAACTATTTTAAAGTGCCTTGCGAAAGTATTCAGCCCCCTTCAAACTTTTCAACCTTTTGCACATTTCAGGCTTCAAACATAAAGATATAAAATTTTTATTTTTTTGTGAAGAATCAGCAACAAGTGGGACACAATTGTGAAGTGGAACGAAATTTATTGGACATTTTAAACATTTTTAAAAAAAAAAATAAAACTGAAAAGTGCAATATTATTCGGTCCCTTTACTTTCAGTGCAGCAAACTCACTCCAGATGTTCAGTGAGGCTCTCTGAATGATCCAATGTTGTCCTAAATGACTGATGATGATAAATATAACCCATCTGTGTGTAATCAAGTCTCTGTATACATGCACCTGCTCTGTGAAAGGCTCAGGGTCCTGTTTAAAGCACAGAGAGCATCATGAAGACCAAGGAACACACCAGGCAGGTCCATGATACTGTTGTGGAGAAGCTTTAAGCCGGATTTGGATACAAAAAGATTTCCCAAATTTTAAACATCCCAATGAGCACTGTGCAAGTGCTCATATTGAAATGGAAGGAGTATCAGACCACTGCAAATCTACCAAGACCCGACCGTCCCTTTAAACTTTCATCTTAAACAAGGAGAAGAATGATCAGATATGCAGCCAAGAGGCCCATGATCACTCTGGATGAACTGCAGAGATCTACAGCTGAGGTGGGAGAGTCTGTCCATAAGACAACAATCAGTCGTACACTGCACAGATCTGTCCTTTATGGGAGAGTGGCAAGAAGAAAGCCATAAAAAGTCTCGTTTAAAGTTTGCCACAAGCCACCAGGGAGACACACCAAACAGGTGGTAGGAGGTGCTCTGATCAGATGAAACTAAAATCAAACTTTTTGGCCACAATGCAAAACAATATGTTTGGCGTTAAAGCAACACAGCTCATCACTCTGAACACACCATCCCCACTGTCAAACATGGTGGTGGCAGCATCATGGTTTGGGCCTGCTTTTCTTCAGCAGGGACAGGGAAGATGGTTAAAATTGAGGGGAAGATGGATGGAGCCAAATACAGGACCATTCTGGAAGAAAACCTGTTGGAGTCTGAAAAAGACCTGAGATTTGGAAGGAGATTTATCTTCCAACAAGACTATGATCCCAAACATAAAGCAAAATCTACAATGGAATGGTTCACAAATAAATTTACCCAGGTGTTAGAATGGCCAAGTCACAGTCCAGACCTGAATCCATAGAAGACAATTTAAATTGTCTTCTATATATGCTGGTCAAGAGGTTTTGGTACTATTGGTAGGGATCTACTAGGTACATTTGTTCTTCTTCAGACCTGAATACAATCAAGAATCTGTGGAAAGAGCTGAAAACTGCTGTTCACAAACGCTCTCCATCCAACCTCACTGAGCTGGAGCTGTTTTCCAAAGAAGAATGGGCAAGAATTTCAGCCTCTCGATGTGCAAAACTGATAAAGACATAACCCAAGTGACTTGCAGCTGTAATCGCAGCAAAAGGTGACGCTACAAAGTATTAACTTAAGGGGGGCTGAATATTTTTGCACGCCCCACTTTTCAGGTTTTTTTTTTTTTACAAAAGTTTAAAATATCCAATAAATTTTGTTCCACTTTACAATTGTGTCCCACTTGTTGATTCTTCACAAAAAACATTTAAATTTTATATCTTTATGTTTGAAGCCTGAAATATAGCAAAAGGTTGAAAAGTTCAAGGGGGCCAAATACTTTTGCAAGGTACTGTAGATATTAAATACAGTAACCAATAAGGTTCCTAAATTTCATAAGATTTCAGGATCTTTATTTTCTGCTGTACGTTATATATGAAAGCAAATTAGAAGGTTTTTTTCTCTAGTTTGCAGTCTAACTCGCGAATCTAGGTTAGAAGGTCAATTATATTTAAATGTATGCTGTCTCCAAAGTCTAGCTCTATAGCCCCACCTACTGGTATGTTTCAAAAGTTTTTCTTCAAAATAAATATATGTTACTTCTGTTTCTGAGGCAGAACTTAACTAGGATTTGAGTGATATTATTTTTATTTTTTACTTATATTTTAATTTTTTTTTATTAATACAATAACCTCAGTGACTTTGTTTAGAGCATTTGGTTTCAATGTACAGTATTTAAGTAAAAAATCCAAAACATTTCATGTTTCTTTAAAAGCTCTCCTCAGTCTGATTTATTTAATCCTATCATTTCGATAGGGTACACTTCTTATAAGATTTAAAATTTTCACCATGAACTTCTTTAAAATGATGTAATACAGTATGGGTTAGTACTCCTCTCTGTATATTAGAGCGATGCTGATTTATACGTCGGGATAAATTCATTGTAGTCTTCCAGATGTATTGTTTCCCACATGCACATTGGATAACATGAACCATAGGTTAAATGGGATTTTATCGAACATTTTTGGGATGTGTTATGTGACTTCATTTCTTTCATACCAAATATCCTCACAGCATTTACAAGCCTGCGTGTGACATCTAAAAACTCCAGTATCTTTTTTAGCACCATTTTCCGGAGAGATTATTCTGTTGTGTTGTTTTAACTTTGACAGAGCCAGATAATTTTTAGGGGTTCTGGCTCTTCTATAAGTGATACCAGGGCTCATAGGAAAAACTGTTTTTTTAAAACAGGATCTGCTAATAATTAATGACCGTGTTGTTTTAAAATATTTTAAAAACTCCAATGGAATGTATTATAAGTTGTCACCAGATTGAGAAAATATTTTCCCTTATTATTCTTCTTTATTTGTTTTTAGAACAATACAATCTTTTTGTGTTAATTTTGACGCTCTTGTAAGAGCATCTTTAACTAACAGATCGGGTTAACCCTTTTCTTTCAATTTTTTTACAATGACCTCAGCCTGTTCTTTGAAAGTCCCCTCTTCAGTACAAATTTTCTTAATGCATCTTAATTGGTCATAGGGGATATTTTTTTTTCCACTTGTGGTTGCTTTTATAATGCTAGTAACCATTGTAATTTAATTTCTTAAAGAAAGTTCTACTTAAAATGTTTCCCTCTTCATGAAACAGTGTTAGGTCCGAAAAGTCAATAGTAATTTTATCTGTTGTTAGGATAAAATTAATCACCAAATCAGTATCATTCAGATATTTTACAAAATCTTGGGCTTCTGTTAAGGTGCCCTTATAAATAAATAGGAAATCATTGATAAATATTTGAAAATAAAAAAATATTTTTTCTATATTTATATTTGTATCCCATAGCACTCCCATAAACAGGTTGGCCAGTGATGGGCCTACTCTTATCCCCATTGCTGTACCAATCTGCTATTGATAAAACACTGCATCAAACAAAAAAAAGTTGCTTTTAAAATTAAACATATTCTTTCCAGTAAAAAATCTTTATTTTTTAAAACAATTTCTACATCTTGATTAAGAAAATATGTGACTGTTTCTATTCCCTTTTCATGCTTAATATTTCTATAAAGAGACACTACGTCTAGTGCCAAAAAAAAATCCTCTTTCCACCCTTGATCCACTAACGATGTAATCAAGAATCAGAGTAGGAAGCTTTCAAGCTCAACAACATAATCATGAAGAAAAAAGTCAATATAATGTAAAAGGTAGCTCAAATGAGAATTTATTCCTGATATGATAGGTCTTCCCAGGGGGTGAATTAATTACTTGTGCATCTTCAGAAGGTGGTAAAAGAAGGGCACACTTGGATTTTTTATGTATAAGAATTGCTTTTCTTTTTTGTCAATAATATTTTCAATACCCATTTTTCACAAATCCTTTAATTTTTATTCAATATCAGGGTAGCGATCCTCCATACCTTTCTTATTGTAATATTCATCTCCCAATATGTTTAGCACTTCTCCTTGATTTTCTATATAATTTTGAATCACTACTCCTCCCCCTTTATCTGCCAGTTGGATGACTATATTGGCATTTTTGGGGGGTGTTTTTATGGCTTTTTTTCATCTTTATCTAGAATTTCCATCTTTTTTGTGGACAACTAGTTTTCCTAATGTCACTCATAATGAGCTAAAAAAAAGTTTGCATATTATGTCCTTGTGTATACAAAGGATAGAATGAATATATAGAAAATGAAAAAAGGAGAGGGCGCTCTATGTGAAAGTACGTCAGGAAATTCAATAAAAGTAAAATATGCAAAGTGCTCACCTGATGGCGTTGTGCTTATATTGTAGAGGCACAACGCTCATAAAAACCTTTTTGGCTTAATGAAGCCCAAAGACAGCAGCCACGTAGTCCAGGACACCTAGTATTGGAAGACCTCGGGGGACGATAATAAACTATAAAACAAAAAATAGGACCGGGCGCTCGTCCGCAGCAAATAAATCCTCGTGCAGTGGCAACGTAGGATAAAGAATATATTTCTTTCGTTAAAAACATAAATAGCATAACGCGTTTCGTGCTAAAAAGCACTTCCCCAGATGCTGTAATGTTACTCTTTAGTGTTAGATTCCTGATACATTTTTGAAAATCCCCAAACAGTGTGAATGGATCCATCCATGGGCCCATGGGCCCACTCACAACTGTAAAGAAGCAATGGTGAGTATGGTGGAAAAGCATTTTCTAGCCCCAGGATTTAATCAAGTTGCCACTTCATTTGTAGCTGCCTGTACCATCTGTGTACTACGCAACCCAGGGAAGGTAGTCAAGAGACATGACAAAGCCTCCCCAAGGTCATTGTATCGGGCGCTCCTCCAGAGCACATAAAGGTGAAGATACAACTGCGGAGCAGAGAACAAGTGCTCTCTGCTCCGCAGTGGACTCCGGAATTTCCAGCACAGGCAGCATGCTGTACTTGTATTTTTTTTTTTTTTTAAACCCTGCCTATAACCTGCATATGGGGACATACACCTGCCTAAATCCTGCCTATGGGGACATACACCTGCCTATAACCTCACTATAGGGACATATACCTGCCTATAACCTGCCTATGGGGACATATACCTGCCTATACATGCCTATAACCTGCCTATGGAGGACATAAACCTGCCTAGACATGCCTATAACCTGCCTATGGGGGACATATACCTGCCTTTGGGGACATATACCTGCCTATACATGCCTATAACCTGCCTATGGGGACATATACCTGCCTATACATGCCTATAACCTGCCTATGGGGACATATACCTGCCTATGGGGACATATACCTGCCTATAACCTGCCTATGGGGACATATGCCTGCCTATGGGGACATATACCTGCCTATAACCTGCCTATGGGGACATATACCTGTTTATACATGCCTATACCATCCTATAACCTGCCTACGGGGGACATTAAACTGCCTATACCATGCTGCTGCATTTTCCACTCTAGGCTTATTCTCAAGTCAATAAGTTTTCCCGTTTTTTTGTGGCAAAAGTAGGTGCCTCGGCTTACATTTGGGTCAGCTTATACTCGAGTATATAGTGTGCAGTTATGAAGTCCCAGAGGTCATAGAGAGTGAAAGGGGAACTCCCTTTATGTCAGCAGTGTTGGGATTCATACTAGAAGATTTAGGCATACAGCAGGCCTTGCACACTCTCTATCACACAATAAGTAATGGAAATGCAGAAAGACTTAATTTGACTCTCAAGCTAAAGATTCAAAAATGACGACAGAGACAGGTAAAACCTGTGTGAAGTGCCTCCAAGTTGCCCTTTTCTCAGTAAGGAGAACTGCTAATAGGAAGACAGGATTGTTTTTTTTTATGAAGTCTTATTTATGAAGGATATAAACAAACAACTATTGGTGCTTCTCCCAATAGTAAGATGGGTCAAAATGCCCTGGTGGCAGGTCAATCTCACTGCAGGGACAAGAAGGACATGGTTATGGGTTGACACTGATGGGATATGGGAAAAGAAAAAAATCAAAGATATGAATATAGGGACCACACCTGACGGGGAATTAAAAATTAGTTTCATTGCTCATAATTCAGAAAATGTTTTCTGAATACTCCACATCTATGCACTGGTTTGTACACAACACATCCTGGAATAAGGCACACCTATTATTTTCAGGAAACAGAGTAATGCAAGAACAGAAGTGCATATGTAACGGTCAGCAGTAGAGGATCCTCTGGACAACCACAAGTGATGGTATAAGCCACGCCAGGGAGCGGAATCTAAGTAGGTCCGGTTTTCACCAGAGCCCGCCGCAAAGCGGGATGGACTTGCTGCGGTGGATTGCTACCAGGTCACTACCCCTGACGTGGTACAAAATCGTGAAGCAAGCTCGAAGTCGGGGACAGGCAAGAAGGTCAGCACAGGCGGCAATGGTTCGTGGTCGAGGGATGGAGGCAAACGGTACGGTATACAGTAAACGCAAGACACTATTGAACGCTTTCTCTTTAGGCACAGGGCACTATTGATTCGACAGGGACCACAGAAAAAGGCAGGACTAAAATAGGATCAGCGGCCGGTGAAAACCAATCACCGGCGCACTGTCCCTTTAAACTTAGTTGCAGCACCGCGCGCGCCATAGGGAGCAAACGCGCACCCGGCCAGCAACAGGAGCGCGGTGAGATAAGTGTGGGATAGAGCTGCGAGCAAACGCAGAGGACGCTGCGGGGATGCGGAGTTGCCCGTGACCCGACACGGGGGTCGCGGGGACACCTGTAACAGTTCCCCCCTTATTCCTCTTCCTAGTCCGCAAAAACTTGGTCAAAAGATCCTGGTCCAGGATGTTATCCTCCGGCTCCCACGACCTTTCTTCAGGCCCAAACACCTTCCAGTCGACCATGAAAAATCATCTTCCTCTAACCGTCTTCATGGCCAGAATCTCCTTGACCTTAAAAACATTGGTGGAGTCAGCAATGGGAGAAGGGGAGCCACCGGCCGTGAGAACCGATTAAGGATGACCGGTTTCAGCAGGTAGACGTGGAAGGAGTTTGGATGCGCATAGTGGGAGGGAGCCGACAGGGTTGATGCATCTCAGGACTTCAAAAGGACCCATAAACTGGGGACCCAGCTTGTAGCTGGGAAATTTCAAGCGGACATACCCTGTCTCCCGGAACAAAAGATTGAGGGGGTCTTCTCTTTTTGTCTTCTTGCACCTGCATGCGAGCTGATTGGCGTGTCTCCTTCCATATGGCCGATAGGTCACGGACCAGATGGTTCACCACAGGAACATCGGAGGAAGCAGAGGGCAGCGGAAGGGGTGGGCGGGGGTGCCGACAGAAGACAATGAAAAAGGGGGATGCCCCTGCAGAATCTGACTCCAGGGAATTATACGAAAATTCCGCCCATGGTAACAGACTGGACCAATCATCTTGTCTTGTAGATACAAAGTGACGGAGATAGGTACCCAAAACCTGGTTCACTCTCTCCACTTAGCCGTTGGACTGTGGGTGTTACGCAGAAGAGAAGTCCAGTTTAACTTGTAGTAGCGAGGAAGAGGCCCCGCCAAAATCTAGAGACAAATTGCACTCCCCGATCTGAAACAATATGTTGGGGAAATCCATGCAGCCAGAAGGTTGACCAGGCAGGGGAACGAAGTGCGCCAATTTAGAGAAACAGTCAGTGACCACCCAGATAACCATATTACCGTCAGAGGGAGGTAGGTCGGTAATGAAGTCCAAAGCAGTATGGCCCCATGGACTGTCAGGAACAGGCAGAGGCTGCAGCAAACCCACAGGCTTGATGCGAGGTAATTTGTTGCGTGCACAGGTGATACAGGCTTCCAGAAACTCCTTTACATCTTTAGCAAGGTCAGGCCACCAGTAGAACCGGAAATTAGAGAGCAAGACTTCCGCACCCTAGGGTGTCCGGCTACACGAGAGCAATGTCCCCATTTCAGAACTCCGCAGGACGCACATACGTCTTACCCGGGGGTGCACGTTGAAGGGTTATGGGAGCTGTGGATATCAGACATTATTCTGGAGGTACAATGTGCCAAGAAGTGGCCTCTTCTCCAATAATATCAGAAGCACGAGACAGGGCATCGGCCTTGATGTTTTTTTTCAGCTGGTTGAAAGTGAATAATGAAATTGAAACGGGAGAAGAACAAAGACCACCTGGCTTGACGTGGATTGAGACGTTGTGGGATCTAAAAATAGAGAACATTCTTGTGGTCGGTAAAGATATTTACTGGATGTTGCGCACCCTCCAGGATGTGGCGCAATTTTCCAGGGCAAGCTTGATGGCCAGCAGCTCCCGATCCCTGATGGCGTAGTTCCTTTCAGCGGGTGAAAATGTTTTAGAGTAGAAACCGCAGGTCCGAGTCTTGCCCTTGGGTCCCTTTTGAGTGAGGACCGCTCTAGCTCCCACAGAAGAGGCGTCAACTTCTAAAAAGAAGGGGCTCTCAGTATCAGGCTGGAACAACACTGATGCAGAGGTGAAGGCATCTTTCAACTTGGAGACGGCCTCTTCAGCGGCTGGTGTCCACAGTTTAGGGTTGCCATGCTTCCTGGTAAGAGCCACAATCGGTGCCACCAACGTTGAGAAATGTGGGATGAACTGCCTATAGTAGTTGGCGAATTCCAGGAAACGTATGCCCTGGAGACCAACGGGTCGTGGCCACTGCAGGACGGCGGACAGTTTTGCAGGGGTCCATCTGCAGACCCTTGTCCGAGATAATATAGCCGAGGAACAGAAGGCTGGTCTGATGAAATAGGCACTTCTCAGGTTTGGCATAGAGATGGTTATTACGCAGATGTCTCAGAACCTGGTGAACATGCAACTGACGGGACTCTGGATCGGGTGAGAAAATCAGAATGTCATCCAGGTAGACGACTATGCAGGCATACAGGAGATCTCGGAAAATGTCATTGACAAACTCCTGGAAGACCGCTGGAGCATTGTACAGGCCAAAGGGCACCTCCAGATACTCGAAGTGCCTGTCACGAGTATTGAAGGTCGTTTTCCACTCATCACCCTCTCGGATCCGAATGAGATTACAAGCCCCTCGCAAGTTCAGCTTGGAAAAGATTCTAGCCCCCCGGAGATGATCAAAGAGCTCATTAATCAATGGTAATGGGTATCGGTTTTTAATGGTGATCTTGTTGAGACCGCAGTAATCAATGCACGGGCGCAGAGACCCATTCTTCTTCTCCACAAAGAAGAAACCAGCACCCGCTGGAGAAGCTGATTTGTGGATGAAGCTCTTCTGTAGATTCTCTTTAATGTAAGCCGACATAGCCTGAGTCTTCGGTACGGAGAGCGGATAGACCCCACCTGGGGGGGACTAGTTCCAGGCAGTAGGTCTATAGGGCAATCATAGGGACGATGAGGAGGAAAAGTCTCCGCTTGCTTCTCAGAGAAGACGTCCTGGAAATCCTGATACTGTAGCAGCAGGCCTGGTAGAGGCTTAGGAGATGGCCGTAGAGGGATGGGGTGCACCCGGCGAGGTACCGATTGACAGCGAGTCTGGCAGTCTTGACTCCAATGCAAGACTTCGCCCGTATTCCAATCGAGCATTAGGGGCGTTACGCTGCAGCCACGGAAGCCCCAGGAGGACAGCCGAGGAAGAACGAAGAATGCGATCCTTTCCTTGTGCAAAGCTCCCACTTGTAGGGACACTGGATCCATCCAAAAGAGGATAGAATCGCTCAGTAGTTCACCACTAACAGACGAGATGACCAAGGGTCGGTCTAAGCGGACCACCGGGAGGTGATACTTGTTCACCAATGAGCATCCATAAAATTTCCGGCAGATCCCGAATCCAGGAACGTGGCCACTTGTAACGAGATTCCGGAGTTGGTTGCGATCAGAACTGGCAACATGAGCCATGGAGAGGGATTGCTCACACCTAGGGACGCCTCTCCCACGAAGCCTATGTGTGCGCATTCCCCGGACGTTGCGGACGTAGCGGACAACCCCTATGGAAGTGTTCAGGGCTGCCGCAGTAGAGACACAAGGAGGCAGTGGAGGCCGTAGGAACACCAACGCAAGACGAGGCAGACGACGTGTGCGGTCCGGTTTATGCTCCTGGCGGAGCTTCTCCCGTCTCTCCGAGAAAAGTATGTCAATACATGTAGCCAGGTGGATGAGCTCACTTAGATAAGTCGGAGGGTCCCTGGTGGAGAAGGCATCCTTAATGTGGCTGGAGAGGCCCTTCTTGAACGTGGCGCACAATGCTGTGTCGTTCAAAGCCAATTCTGAAGCTAGCGTGCGGAATTGGACGGCGTAGTCTCCTACGGAGGAAGTCCCTTGCTGTAGGTTCAAGAAGGCGGTCTCGGCAGAAGAGGTGCGGGCAGGCTCCTTGAAAACACTGCGGAACTCCTGCAGAAATGTAGCAAGATCGACTGTGACCGGATTGCCTCGGTCCCAAAGTGGAGTCGCCCAGGCCAGGGCTTTTCCGGAGAGAAGGCTGACCATGAAAGCCACCTTGGACCTTTCAGACGGAAACTGGCTGGCCATACACTGCACGTGGAGGGAGCATTGGGTGATGAAGCCCCTGCAGTTCTTAGGGTCCCTTTAGTCGCCCGGCCAGGAACAGGAGCGTGGTGAGGTAAGTGTGAGATAGAGCTGCGAGCGCACCCACAGCCTGAGGATCGGGTTGAGGCGCCACTCGCAGCAGGGGACGCTGTGGGTGTGCGGGTGTGCCCGCGACCCGACACGGGGGTTGCGGGGACACCTGTAACAGCATATTTGTGTGAGGACAAGCTTACAAACTATTTCAGTGAGAATTGTGGATACTTTACTTACTTTAGTCGATGGCCAATAATACTGGGTTCAGTCTTTAGATTAGCCATTGAGCTGTAAGTATGGCCTGTTTTGTGTTTTCGATTAAATAATCTCTATAGATAGGCGAATTTCTCACAAATTCGATTCGCCAGAGTCGACGAATTTTTTGCAAAAAATCGTTTCGACCCGAATTTATTTGCGGCGAATCGTATTTAAAAAAATGCTATTTCCTGGCTGCAGAGAGCCTGTATAGTGCTGTAGAACATTGTGTCATGCTCAAATATGCATAGGTAGCGTGGTTTGGTCTTCATACAATGCTGTGTTTTAGTATGACAAACAGATGACAGCCGCCACTATTAGAATTGCTTCACACGTCACTTCTCTGGGCAGTTACAGAGGCAAAACTGACCAAATAACTTAAGTGAGAACACAGCCTGACAAGGTAATGTCAGCGCTAGCTGGGAAGAACTGAGCTGAGGGCCAAGAACTACTATATGCTGTGCGCTCTGCGCTACTATACAGTGAGGACTAACTATTTGAGGACAGTGGGCAGCAAAGAGGTGAGGAAGACATCCGCTGCTTCTTGCATAAGCGGGCAAGTAGTGATAAGGAGAGTGGCATGGGGGGGGATTATGTTGTGAGTAGTCAGGCTCTGCACAGCGAGACCTTTGAGGAGGACAGCGGTGACAGGCAAACACTAATCGATGTAGCTGATCGCACTTGGAAGCCGGGTGAAGCAAGCAAGGCTGGGACAAGGTATTATGGTGCCCTAGGCAAACAAGGCACAAAGTGCCCACCAAATGGAAAATTCAGCCCACTCCATGCCTCCTTGCACCCCCTTTTTTGCCTGGGATGAAGTGGAGCCCTAGGTGGTCGCCTACCTGCGCCTACCCATCGTCCCAGCCCTGGAAGCTTCATCATCATCATCGGGAGAAGAGAGCGGAAGCTTGCGCGTCAGGCAGTGGCGCAGCCGGCAAGTTGGTAGTGTGGCTGGGAGTCAGCAGGGTGGCAGCAGTGCCAGGTCAGGAGCCAAATGGCCACGATTTACACCACCCACTTTGTAGGTCCCAAAAAGTAGCAGCGCAGTGGCTCACCGAGACAGCGGCGGCAATAGTCAGTCAGTGCAGAGCATTGGTGGTAAAATCACCTACAGTGCCTTGCGAAAGTATTCGGCCCCCTTGAACTTTTCAACCTTTTGCCACATTTCAGGCTTCAAACATAAAGATATAACATTTTAATTTTTTTGTGAAGTCAACAAGTGGAACACAGTTGTGAAGTGGAACAAAATTTATAGGATATTTTAAACTTTTGTTAAAAATAAAAAACTGAAAAGTGTGGCATGCAAAATTATTCGGCCCCCTTAAGTTAATACTTTGTAGTGCCACCTTTTGCTGCAATTACAGCTGCAACTTTTGCTCATCGAGAGATTGAAATTCTTGCCCATTCTTCCTTTAAAAACAGCTCGAACTCAGTGAGGTTGGATGGAGAGCGTTTGTGAACAGCAGTTTTCAGCTCTTTCCACAGATTCTTGATTGTATTCAGGTCTGGACTTTGACTTGGCCATTCTAACACCTGGATACGTTGTTTGTGAACCATTCCATTGTAGATTTTGCTTTATGTTTGGGATCATAGTCTTGTTAGAAGATAAATCTCCGTCCTAGCCTCAGGTCTTTTGCAGACTCCAACAGGTTTTCTTCCAGAATGGTCCTGTATTTGGCTCCATCCATCTTCCCATCAATTTTAACCATCTTCCCTGTCCCTGCTGAAGAAAAGCAGGCCCAAACCATGATGCTGCCACCACCATGTTTGACAGTTAGGATGGTGTGTTCAGAGTGATGAGCTGTGTTGCTTTTACGCCAAACATATCGTTTTGCATTGTGGCCAAAAAGTTCGATTTTGGTTTCATCTGAGCAGAGCACCTTCTTCCATACGTTTGGTATCTCCCAGGTGGTTTGTGGCAAACTTTAAATGAGACTTTTTATGGATATCTTTGAGAAATGGCTTTCTTCTTGCCACTCTTCCATAAAGGCCAGATTTGTGCCGTTTACGACTGATTGTTGTCCTATGGACAGACTCTCCCACCTCAGCTGTAGATCTCTGCAGTTCATCCAGAGTGATCACGGGCCTCTTGGCTGCATCTCTGATCAGTCTTCTCCTTGTTTGAGATGAAAGTTTAGAGGGACGGCCGGGTCTTGATAGATTTGCAGTGGTCTGATAAGTTTAGGAAATCTTTTTGTATCCAAATCCGGCTTTAAACTTCTCCACAATAGTATCATGGACCTGACTGGTGTTTTCCTTGGTCTTCATGATGGTGTCTGCGCTTTAAACAGAACCCTGAGACTATCACAGAACAGGTGAATGTATATGGAGACTTGATAACACACAGGTGGATTATATTTATCATCAGTCATTTAGGACAACATTGGATCATTCAGAGATCCTAACTGAACTTCTGGAGTGAGTTTGCTACTCGGCGGTGTGCCAGTTTTCTGCCAAGACACCGGAGGAGGCAAAAATGGCTATATGTAGAATCTGTGGGCAGAAAGCAAAGCATGGCCAGGGACCCAACGTCGGCACCACAGCCCTGCATCAACATATGCAGCGTCACCATACAGTGGCATGGAAGAAACATATCTCAGATGTGGTATTCAATCCTACCGCAGCAGAAGCACCCAGTGGTACGCCTACCATTTCAGGTAGTCAAGGCTCCACCGCCTCTGCCGAAGGGAGTTGTCCGTCTTTAACATCATCTACCGGTCCAGATGCTGCTGCTCCTCACCACTCATAGTGCCAGCAGTCATTCACCGAGATGATTGCCAAGAGTTAGCAGTATGCGTCTAGCCATCCTAAGGTGCAGAAGCTGACATGCTCCTGTCCAACTTGGTGGTACTGCAGTCCCTCTGTTTTCAAGTGGTGGACTCTGCACCGTTCAGAGAACTGGCCAGGAAACTTTGCAAGCACTTTAGACATTCCTACACCGCCAAGCACACCCTCCTTAAGCTGAACAGAACAGAGAAACTATGAACAGAGAAAAACAGAAATAAATCTATGAACAGAGCAAAACAGAGAAATCTATGAACAGAGCAAAACAGAGAGGAATCTATTAACAGCGCAAAACAGAGCAAAACAGAGAAATCTATGAACAGAGCAAAACAGAGAGAAATCTATGAACAGAGAAAGGCCATTGATGATTTCTTGATGATCCAAGCGGACAAGGATACTCCACTGTGTAATTTTTATGTCAGCCAGTGGCAGCTAATTCATGACACGTGCCGTTTGCCCAGGTTCTTTCAGGAGGCTATGTAATTTGTCAGTTGCCAGGACTACGGGATGAAAATCGTCATTTCACTGCTTCATGTCATGGAACATATGCTGCAAAATCTGTCTGTTCAGGGGACTGGAGACGTGGGGACTACATCTCACAGCCATATGAGTATGGTAGGGACAATGGGCAGCCACTTAAGGGATTGGCAAAGGGGAGAGACAGAGGAGTAACAAGCAGAGAGAGGTGAATTAGACGGGCAGCAGAGTTAAGGGGAGCGAGGGTGCGAGATGGGAGGCCACAGAGAAGGATGTTGCAATAGTCTAGGCGTGAGATAAAGAGGGCATGGACAAGCATTTTTGTGCTTTCAAAGTGAAGGAATGAGTGCATTTGGGAGATATTTTTCAGGTGGAGTTCAAGGGTAAGGGTTTAGATTAGTGTTGAGCGATTTTTATCGACAAAGTTGAAATCGGCAAGGTATTTATGGTGATCGAAATTTCCAGATCATGCGATAATTAAGGTTAAAATCTGAGCATCATCTAGTAAGATCGCGCCTTTTTCGGCGCTTCCTGTAATTTTGGCGGCCAGCAAATCAGATTACAGAATAGAGCAGGGTGAGATGTGTGTGCGACGTCATGACTGGGATGTGTATGGTTGCGATTGGCTGGAAAAATCACATGACCTCGTTTTACATAGAACAGCGTTTCCTGTTTCAGGCTCAGTGTCTCTCAGCGTCTCATAGGGATAGGACCTGCGCTCTGCCTGTGGCCAAACAGCTCAGCGAAATTAGTCTATTTCTGCACAGAGAAACCTCTACTATTAGCTGTGATCCTTCCAATTTAGTTATATTAGAGATTTGAAGATTTTATGTAGTTAGCTAGAGAATTTTAAAGCAGCATCTACCACTGTAAATTCACGGCGGGGGGGGCCCCCGCGGGCGAACACAGACAAGCTCTATCTATAAAGAACACTGGATAAAGTTCACCAAGACTTAGTGTAGACATTGTAGTGGAATATCTTTATTATTAACAGTTTGCTATTGAAATATTTCCTGGATATTGGGCAGCCTGAACTTATATTTGATACACATAATTTCTAGTAACTGCAGGTCTCTTTGTTAGGTGCAAAACTCCACTTTTATTATCAGTATACATTTCAGATATGTGTTCATTTTAATTTTACCCATTACACCTGTGACTGTTGATATATCCACCTTGCAGTTAAATTACAATCCAGCAATCTTGTAGTCGGCACAGGTTGTTTGTTGCCAAAAATACAGTGTATTATACAAAAACATAACAGATACGTATTTTTTGACTTTTGCGCACCCAGCTTTGTTCATTGACGCAGCATCCACGTAAATCTTAAAACAGCAATTTTATAGTCACCACAGGTGAATTGAAAGGTGCAAAAAATACCGTGTATTATACGAAAACATAACAGATACGTGTTTTTTGACTTTTGCGCACCCAGCATTGTTCATTGACGCAGCATCCACGTAAATCTTAAAACAGCAATTTTATAGTCACCACAGGTGAATTGAAAGGTGCAAATAATACCGTGTATTATACGAAAACATAACAGATACGTGTTTTTTTACTTTTGCGCACCCAGCTTTGTTCATTGACGCAGCATCCACGTAAATCTTAAAACAGCAATTCTATAGTCACCACAGGTGAATTGAAAGGTGCAAAAAATACCGTGTATTATACGAAAACATAACAGATACGTGTTTTTTTGACTTTTGCGCACCCAGCTTTGTTCATTGACGCAGCATCCACGTAAATCTTAAAACAGCAATTCTATATTCACCACAGGTGAATTGAAAGGTTCTGTGACTTTTATAACCTAAGTGTGTTGCCTAAGATGTAGCACGTATCCATTTGACTGTTGTGGATGTTAATTTCAGCTTCTCCAGCCTTGTTTGGGTGTAATAATGAAGGTGTTGTTGCTCTCCCATAGACTTTAATGGTAATCGCTCGATCTCGATAGCCAACGCAATCGCTCAACACTAGTTTGGATGTGTGGTTTGAAAGGCCAGATTGGAGTCAAAGGTTATCCCAAGCTAGCGGACTTGTGGTGTCAGTGAGAGAGTGCAGGTATTGGTAATGATAGAGAGATCTATTTGTGCCATCATCCATCCTCCCACAGGTCTGACCGGGGGGGTTCCTCAGTGCTCACTACCACTGTCATGGCTGCCGTGGGAGGTTGGGGTTGTACGAGCAATACCAGCTCCATCTGCAGCAACCAGAGTCTGGCGTTGTTGATGAGAAGCTTTCTTCACCCCCCTAGTGATTTAGGTACCCACCAGCAGCAGCACCTGGAGCAGACCCTGAACCCTGGATTCTTCTGGCTACCTGCCTCAGCTACTATTCTGATGCTGTCACCCACCTGATACCACACTTCTGCTGCCAACTGCTCCTTCTACAGCCCACCATCTTAACCAGGGACTGGTATTGCCACCCACCTCCTCACTCTTCACTGCTCCATTATGTAACCTTCTGTCACCACTCAGCTTCCGCAACCTCAAAATTATGACATTGTGCCACTTTCCGGCCTGATGCTGCTGCTGTTGCTGTCGCCACCTCCACACTGTATAATTGTGCCAATCTGTGGTTTAACCATGCTGCTGACACCTCCACAATCTGTCATTTGCCACTCTGTGGCCTACTCATGCTCATGGTTTTCTAATGCTGGTTCCACCCTCCACCACTCTATGTCACTATGGTTGGTTCTCCTGTTCTTTTAATCTGTCAGAAGGAATGAAAAGGACAAACACAACCGATTATTTCTTTGAAGAAGCCGTAAGGCTAGGATGATATGGTTCTTTTTTGCATCAGAATTGTCTGATGATTAGGTAGCCAAAAGCAGGAGTGGATACAAAACACAGAAGACATACAAATATTTCATTTACTTATTATTTTTGGGATCAACTCCTGTCTCTTTTTGGCTTTAGCAATGATTGATTATTGACCAATTGAAAGCGGACACTGAAAGATCAAAGGAAGGGCAAAATGATTAGTGATGTCAATGCAAAATTACTGAAGACATCCTCTCCACTCTTTTGGAGGAGGGGGCTCTACATGTATCAGCGTTTAGCAGAATCACCACAATAAGTGAAAAAATTAAGGGCGACATGTAAGAATCCGAATGTGTATATATTTTTTTTACTTGGCGCCAACATTCCATTTCTAAATAGATATAGAAGAGTGTAGAATACGACAGTATGAAGATTTTTGGCGCATTATATAATGCGCCAAACTTTGAGAGACGTTGTCACATTAAAGGAGTTGTCTCCCTACAGAGTTTCACAGAATGCATGAATGAAATACTCTGTCACTTCCTGGTTCAGACTGACTCATTTGCATACAGCTCTGTGCTCAGTGCTTTCAGTTGCTAATTAGATCAGATTAGCTAAGAAGCTTTTCAAACTGCTCTCAGAAGGCTTTATCTGATCCCCAAAACAAAAGCCCTAATTACAGTTCTGTTTATTTTACATAAATCAAGCTTTTTACTGCTCAGCAGCAGGGACACTGCCAGGACCTGTGTGATGACCTCACTCACTGTTATCTCATTGAACAAACAGCAGGGGGAGAATTGTTTACAGGTTGGTTACTGAGGGAACTAAAATAGCCAGGGAGGTCATAAATTCACTTGTATCTCCTTAGGGAAAACAGAGGAACAAAGCAATATATTTGGAAAATGTCTTTATTTTGTGTTCCCTACAATTTGAAAGCTATTCTTTGTAGTGAGACAACCCCTTTTAGTTCAATGTAATGCTATGTAAATCTTCTTACTGTCTTATTCTACTCTCTTCTATACCTATTTATAGCTGGAATGTCGGAGCCAAGTGAAAAAAAAATATGCATTCGAATTCATACATGTCGCCCTAACTATTTGCCACAGATGGCAATATCCCAAGATACTGAACTGGCTGGATTTGAGCTGTATGTAGGGCTGAAATACAAATACACAAACATTTGACACAGAATGCTCCACAAAAAGTGGATAAATTAACTCTTGGCCACAGATTAAAATACCCCCACAGACTGAAGTTGATGGATTTCAGGCATGCATGGGGCAGAAATACACACAATGTATTTGACTCAAATTCCTCACCAAACAAGAGGATAAATTGACCCTTGGTATAAAATACCATACAGAATGAACCAGGTGGAATTCAGGCATGTATGTGGCAGAAATACACACACCCTGTATTTGACTCAAAATTACCCCACAAACAAGAGGATTAATTAACCCTTGGGTATAAATTACCCTACAGAGTGAACCAGATGGAATTCAGGCGAATATGGGGCAGAAATACACACACCCTGTATTTGAATCAAAATTACCCCACAAACAAGAGGATTAATTAACCCTTGGGTATAAAATACCCTACAGAGTGAACCAGATGGAATTCAGGCGTATATGGGGCAGAAATACACACACCCCTTATTTGACTCCTGATTACCCTACAAACAAGAGGATAAATTAACCCTTGGGTATAAAATACCCTACAGAAATAACCAGATGGAATTCAGGCATCTATGGGGCAGAAATACACACACCCTGGATTTTAGGGAGAATACCCCACAAACTAAAACAAACAAAATAATAAACGCTGGTTCAGGAACAGGTATGTATATGACACACACTTGTGAAGGTCTTTCACCCCAGTAGCTCAAAAAACGGGTTTGTTTTGCACAGAGTACAATATAGTGCTGCAGCAGCCAGATGGTTGTGACAGGAGACACACTGACAAGTGTGAGAATTTAACATGGAGTCCGTATTTATAGGGCTGTAATGTCACAGAAGCCCGCCGGTCGCTGATTGGCTCATGTGTGCACGTCATTGAGGGTGTTCCTTTCTTCCTATCATAGTTCTCTGCCCCATGTCCCGCCATGTGCTTGTGGCCATTTTACAAAAAGAGACTATTCGTTCCCGCAAATCACCATAAACTTCGAGTTAATGCAGAATCAAATTTTTCCTGAAATTCTAAAGGAATTCCACTTCATTAGAATTGAATCGCCCATCTCTAATAATGTCCCATTTTACTGTGATTTTTCCAATAATACCAACCATAGTTGCTGTTTTATAAGGAAACCACTAAGCTTGTCCATGCTACATGTATAGTATTATGATGAAAAGGGCAGGGATTCAACGATTACTGGCATGTATTTTTATAAGGTGTGGAACCAATGCATACAAGTTGACACGTGAAGCTGAAGGTACTTGTACAAGCGTATCTTGGCTAGATTACTGCCTGCTACATTTACTATGCAAAATGAAGACCTTCCTTATCTGCAGTTCTCGAAGCATACTTTTTTCAAGAGAGCTGCAGATAAAAGACTATGACCAAATACCAGACCTCACCTGACTCAGGAAAGCACTGGAAATAAAATCTGGAAAACATTTTTCCTTTGTCAAATAGTAGTGACTACTTCGGATAAACTTGCTAAATTAGGAGACATAAATGAAGATACTGTCACTGAAATATTTGAATGAATTAATAAAACGGTACCATAGTTCTTCTTTATCACAATGTAAAGAGGTGGGATCAGTCAAATAATTGGCCCTACATGTCACTACATAGACCCAGAAGGAGCTGTTCAAATAAGTGTAGAAGTGGGTAAAGCTGAACAAGTGATAAAAAATGGCGTAAAGCACACATTGTGTTCAAAATAATAACGGTGTGTTCAATAACATGAGCTAATAACAAAATCTTTATTATAGTTTTCATTTCCATACATAGGAGAAATTGCACACTCTTTTGTAAATCAAAACATGATGGGAAATGTATATAATTGTTAACTACTTTACAGAAGATACCCAAAAAATGAACATTAGGCTGCAGTTATCTTTACAAACTCAAGATATGTACTTCTATTTTTTTTATTTTATTTTTTAGGATTTAGCATACCTGTGAATCAGTAACCTAATATCTAGTTGTATAACCACAGTTTTTTATTTTTTTTTTAACACAGGATGGTTTGACTACATCCCACAATCTATTTGTATTCGTTGGCTTTGCCTCAGAAACAATATTATTGATGTCACCCCACAAGTGTTCTATTGGATTGAGGTCCGGGGATTGGTCTGGTCATGTTATAACCTCAATTTTGTTGAACGGGAACCAAGATTTTGCTCATTTACTGGTATGTTTAGCTTGGTTGTCTTGTTGAAACACCCCTTACAATAGAATGACCTCCTCAGTGTCAGGAAACGTAGCATCTTCAATTATTTTGAGAAATGCAAAATGGTCAAGGATCAATGGTATGTGGTAAATAGGCCCGACACCATAGCAAGAGAAAAATGCCCATATCATGATGCTTGCACCACCATGCTTCGCTGTCTTCAGAGTGTACTGGGGCTTGAATTCAGAGTTTGGAGTCTGTCTGACGAACTGACTGCGGCCCTTAGACCCAAAAAGAACAATTTACCTTTCATCAGTCCACAGAATGTTTCTCCATTTCTCTTTTGGCCAGTGGATGTGTTCTTTGGCAAATTGTATCCGCTTCTGCACACGTCTTTTTTGTAACAGTGGGACTTTGCTGGGACTTCTTGTTAATAGATTAGCTTAAGGTTATGTTCACACAGCTTATTTTGGGACGTATCTCGCCCCGTATTTCGCGCCATACTGTGCGAAATACGGGACGAGATACTTCCTAGTCATTACGGTAATCCACAGTTCTCATAGAGAACTATGGATTACGTCTCCTCTCCCTGCTCGCACAATACGGCGAGCGGGGAGAGAAGTGAAATGTCAATTATTCACGGCGTATACGTGGTGAGAATAATGAATGTCAATGGGGCCAGCGGGCTGAGGGCCCCCCACCCTGCCCCACTCCCGCCCCGCCCCCGTACACACTGCGTAATTGCGGAGCGAAATTCATCCCGCAATTAAGCCGTGTGAACATAGCCTTACACAGGCATCTTCTAACTGTCCCAGTACTCACAGGTAACTTGGCTGATCCTTTGTCATTCTAGCTATTGTTCGATGCATTTGAATGGTAGTCTTTCATTTTCTTCCACGTCTCTCTGGTTTTGCTTTCCATTTTAAAGCATTGGAGATCCTTCTAGTGGAACAGCCGCTCATTGTCTGCACTTCTTTATAAGTTTTACCCTCTCCAATAAACTTTTTAATCAAAGTATGCAGTTCTCCTGAACAATGTCTTGAAGGGCCCATATTTCTCAGGCTTTCAAGGAGAAATGCATGTACAACATGTGCTGGCTTCACCCTTAAATAAGAGTCACCTGATTCACACCTGTTTCTTCACAGAATGATTGACCTCACTAATTGAACTACACACAGCTATTATTTTGAACACATCCCCTTTCAAATAATTATTCAAATACACAAACTCGAAAACATGTAGACCATGAATGCCAAGTCTGTTGGTTTTCTAAGAATCTACTGCACCAACTGGTAAATTGTTTGACATGTGCTAATGTAATTTATAACAAAAACAGCGATTAATCGGGTTAGTTCATATTTGACTGCTATTATTTTGAAGACTACTGTATCTGATGATGATTTCTTCTCATTCTTTTCATGGTTAAATCCTGAAAACTGGTTTAAGGAAATAGGAGGAGGAATTCTCCAGTTATTGGTTCAGATATTAGTAATAGCTATAGTTTGCTTTGTTGTTGTAACCTTGTTTATCAAATGTTTACTAAAATTGCTTACACGTTGTTTTACTCTCAATAGAAGCAAAACAAAAAAGGTTAATCTAATACTGTCAGCAGTGTTCGGGAAAATACTTTGGGAAAGTATTTTAAATACAAAAATACAAAATACTTATAACTGGAGTATTTTAAATACAAATACTAAATACTTTAATCCTGAAGTATTTTAAATACAAATACTAAATACTACTTCAAAAGTATTTTCCAAATACTAAAATACTTGAAAAATTTAAACAAAAGATTTAATAAAAACAAAAAATTAATCAGAGGTCCTTTAGCCCACTAGGATTAGCATCTACCCTGCAGATATGTCAGTGGCCAGTGTTCATTGTGTCCGACTCCTATAGAAGATGTCTGTCACATGGAGGAGAGGATGCTACAGTAAAGAGAAACATATAGGTACCTTCCTTTAGTTACTATGCCTATTAATGTCAGGCATTTGGGGATATTAATTTAGTTTCAGTAACTCCATGTGCTTCACATTAATAGCAGTTAACCCCATCATGTCCCTCATATTAACCCCTGTGTGCCCTATATAAGGGTTACTAATATGTGAGACACATGGGGGTACTAATAAAGGACCTTAATTATGACGATACCTAATTATTACCTCCATCTCTCTCACATATCACTAACTCTTATTTGAGGCACACAGGGGGTTAATGTGAGGGACATGATGGGGTTAACTGCTATTACTATGAGGCACATGGAGTTACTAAGCTGTAATGCACATGACCAGACTTTTTATCTGCAATGGTGGATTTCCCCCCTCGGCTTATACTCGAAACAATAAGTTTTCCCAGTTTTTTGTGGTAAAATTAGGGGCCTCGGCTTATATCTGGGTCGGCTTATACTCAAGTATATACGGTTATTTTACGGAATGGATTACGCGATCGGGATGATTAAAAACTAAAAATAAAATCACGCTTCACTACAAGGCGGACTTGCGTTGCTGGAATGCGCTGGAATTTTCCCTCCTCTCGTCGCACCTCGCACGAGATACGAGAAACGAGAATGATGACGTGACTCGCGCTGTTGTTTTTTTATGCGGTGAGGCGGGTTATTTAAATTACAACATTTGTTTTGAATTTAGAAAGTAATTAAAATTCTTAAAATACTTCCTAAAAGTATTTTAATTACAAATACAAAATACTGAATAAAAAAAGTATTTTGATTACAAAAATACAAATACCTGACAAGTTTTTTAAATACTATTTTAATTACTTGTATTTTAAATACTCCCGAACACTGACTACCAGATATCTCCCCTGAATGGCGAACAGAGTCACCCAGAAAAAAAAAAGAACAACCAGATGCCACTAATGTCTCAGGCAACAACCAGAGACTGTTAAAAAGTGAACTGATAATGAGTTCAAGAAGTCTTCGTTACCCCTCCCCCCACCCTGCAGGGTTAAAGGGATTGTGTCGCAAATTTTTTTTTTGCAGTAATGTGTGTGTTTTCTATCATCTTTTTATCCTCTTTTGCTGTAATTTTGATTGTGAGTCTGTAAAGAGAGCTATAGAGATTCCTGTGTGTAGGAGCCCTTCCCCCCTTAGAGATAGTTCTCTGCTGTGTGATTTGCATGACACTCAGGAAGCTGCCATAAAGTGATTACTGAGGTAAGAGACTGCAAACGATTCCCATCTGGTTAACTTCAGTGAGAGCCCCCCTGCTGTGAGCTCAGCATGCTCTATTGTCTGCAGGGAGCAGGCAGTCATGATTGTGGAGTCCAGGAGGAGCTACTGAACATCTGCTCAGTCCCTCTGTGCTCCAGCAGGGCTGCCAGAGAAGAGGCTGACAGGTGTCTGACGTGTCCTCGTTCCTAATAAAGTGATCGTGTTTTGTCGCTAACGATTTTTGAAACAATTCAAGATTTTTCTGCTAATTTTAGTTCTCTCGCTTCTGACTTTAAAAATGCTTTTTATAACGGATTTTGGCGCAAAGAATAGTTTTTTTTTACGTTTTTTTGCGCTAAAATCCCTTTATTTACAGATTTTGACACTAATAAAATTTTCTCGCTTCTGACACAAAAAAAAATCATTATCTTTATGGATTTTGGTGCTAATAAATTTCTCTCGCTTCTGATGCTGAAAATTCGATTCTTTACAGATCTGACGCTAAAACTCCGTTTCGCCGCGGATTTTGAAGCTAAACTGTGTTCGCTGCAGATTTTGCCGCTAAAATCCGTTCGCGGCAGATTTTTGACCCAAAAACTCTGTTTCTTTGCGGAAATTTTGACAGTAAACTCCATTTCTTTGCAGTTTTTGGTGCTAACTCCGTTCGCTGTGTTTTATGACGCAAACTCCGTTTTCCCGCAAATTTGAGGCTAAACTCCTTTTCCCGCCGGGATTTTGACGCTAAACTCCGTTTCGCCGCGGATTTTAACGCTAAACTCTGTTTTGCCGCGGATTTTGACGCTAAACTCCGTTTTACCGCCGATTTTGACGCTAAACTCCATTTCGCCGCCGATTTTGACGCTAAACTCCGTTTCTAAACTCTATTTCTATGCGGATTTTGCCGCTAAACTCTGTTTGCTGCAGATTTTGCCTCTATACATGTGGTGGGGGGATTAGCCTCTATACCTATACCGTTCGCTGTGTTTTATGACGCTAAACTCCGTTTCGCCGCAAATTTTGACGCTAAACTCCGTTTCGCCGTGGAGTTTGATGCTAATCTCCCCCCCCAAAAAAAAATGACGACAGATTCTCTTTAAATGTAGTGAAAGACTATAGTAAATATTAAAGTAAAAATGGACATGCTGTCTTGAATTTTTAATTCTCAGTAACTGAAGTAAAGAGTACAAGTTCACTTGATAAAGATGTTTCTCTTAGGTTATGTCTACACAGCACGGTGGTTTTAGTATTTTGAATCTGCTGAGAATCCAACAGTACACTGTGCTGCATAGACAGCAATGAAAACCTGTGCTGTAGTCTCCTTAGCACAGGTTTTTAACTGTCACGTTAAAAATCCGGCAGAATATGCAACATGTTGTTTATTCCACCAGATTTTGCTCAGATTTGCTGTCAGCCCCTTACATTCAAACCGATTTCCAACGGTCTTTTGTCATCAGCAGTGTGGTTCAGTGTTAGAACTATAGTAAATTAGAACAAATCTGTGTGGTTTATCTCTCTTAGAAAAGCATATGAGACCTTGAATAACGGGTGCCTGCTCGATACAATGTTGCAATTGAATACAATAATGAATAAACTTTTGTAGTCGATGGGTGCTTTCACACGCAGCAGCATTTTTGGTGCGTGTTTGATGCATTTTTAGGATGTGTTTTTTGTGCAAAATGTACAGCATTAATTGCTGTGACTTTCTGCACAAAAAGGCATCCCAAAAACACATTAAAAAATGCACCTACATTTTTGATGCATTTTCGGATGTGTTTTTTTTGCAGAAAGGTACAGGAATTAATGCTGTAAATTTCTACACAAAAAAACGCACCAAAAACACAGTGTGAAAGCATCCAAAGTTGCGCTGTGTCCAGAAATCAGTTTACATAAATAAATAATTGATAGTAATTATTATGCATTTATTCACAATTTACTAACACCCAATATTCAAATTACAAGATAAGTTTTTGATATATTATTGGAGATAATAAGTTGATCATTATTTTGTAATTTCATGTTTCTCTTTATCTATAAATAAATAGTTTTTCTGAACCATTTTGTGAAGGGTAGGGCCTAGTAGGTTTCTATGCATGGCAGACTTGGAAGCCATTATTTAACTTTTAGCTGGCGTTGTAAAATATTGGCAAATTAAAGGGGTGGCAATAAGTGAAAGAAGGAATCCCTTTACTTTGTCAACCACTTAAAATGACCTCATTTTAGAGCCTATACCCTCAAGGAATTAATTTAGGGTTGTAGTGAGCTGTTTGTCATTTCAAGCATTTTATAGAATTTATTAAAGTTTGTTCAAGAAAATCCAAAATTAAATTTTTCCCAAAAAAATACACTGTAAATGTATTGCATGTCATGTTGACTCGGTCGCGGTGCCCCATAAAAGTATAATGCAAAGTGGGAAGGGATTAATAAAAAATCACACACGATAAACAGGCTTAGATTAAATAGGGCCCCCCACCCCACCACCCCTTTTTTTTTTTTTTTTTTGCTTTTTAGATGATACCATTTGGAAGCATTCTGCTAAAGTGTGTCCAAGATGTATATATCTGCGTGCTCCTATACCAATGCATGTGCCTGCAATTTAGTGTACTAAAATAAAAATAAAAATCATGTGATGTGGTAGTTTTGTTCAATAATTAAGTTTGCTGCCCTGTCTTTTAATATCCTGACCAAAGCAGATGAACTGATTTTAGCTAATGATTTTATGCCTAAATTTAAGAAGAATATGTGTGCTTTATAAGCTATTGTACCAGTTTAATATATTTTATTTTTCTATAAATAAAATAGAGAGTATAATGTATACCTAATGATAAAACAATCCAATGAATTAACTTATTCCCCAACAAAGCACTGAGCTCAATATCACTGGTTTCCTCCCCTTTATTAGTGCAGCGTGTGTGGATGTAAATATATTCAGATTACTGCCTCTTTATAAAGAGAACAGAGAACTTGAGACTGTCCATCGAGGTGAAATCAGTACAACTCCAGACCAGAACTGATACCTCCTCATACCAGACATGAAGACTCTCCTGGGGTTACTCAGTGCTGTATTGTCTCTACAATGTGAGTTACATCTTATGAACATGTCTCTATACTAGTAATACACTGGATGGTTGATGATTATTAACTTATGAATATAAATCTGTTTACTTCTCATTTCCAGGTTCACTTCACAAATCTCAGGGGAGTCTGGTCCTGGTGATTGTAAAACCACCCGAGACTCTGGACATGACCTGTAAAGTGACCCGGGCCTCCCTCACGACAGCAACTAACATGCATTGTGTGCACTGATCAGACAACCTGATGGAAAGGCCTGGATTGGTTAGGTAGAATATGTTATTGGGAGAATTACCATCAATTATGGCCAGTCTGACCATGGACGTTTAAACTCTATCTAGAGGACACAAATAAAGGGGAAGTTTATTTCAAACTCACTGGAGTGAAACCTGAAGAATCTGGGAAATATTATTGTGCTAGAAGACCACAGTGTAACAGATGAACTGAGGACATGTACATATCTTAGATGGCAATTTAGGCTGCAGTCACACAATATGTTGTCTAGTTTTGAGTGTTGTGGTTTATTCTTTTAGGAGGTGTTTTTTTTTAAGTTGAAAATCATGCAGCTAGATGTCCTTTTTAAATGCTGTGATTTGTATCAAACGTATCATTTGTGCATTTTTATGTCATTCTCACCATTTTTTTAGGGATCTTCAGGGGTAGGTGTCCTTCTGCATCTTACAGATTTAGTGTAATTTATAACAGAAATTTGGCAGAAATAGTAGCAGAAATCTATTCTAGCTCACTGTTGACATAGATTTCAGCTCTTGACGTCAGAGATGTATTACAGTTATTAAGAGACGTGGACCTCACATTTTACTCCGATGGAAATCGACTGACCACATTAAATTGTCTTTATTTTGTACCATACATAATAAATAATCATACATATTTCTAAAGGACATTCTGTTCCTATAGCTTTTTTTATATTCATAGTTTCATAGTAGTTTCATAGTTTGTAAGGCTAAAAAAAGACAAGTCGTCCATCTAGTTCAGCCTGTTGTGCTGAAGGTGATGATCCAGAGGAAGGCAAAAACCCCAATGAGGTAGAAGCCAATGTCCTCATTTTGTGAAAAAATCCTTCCTGACACCAATCTGGCAATCAGAAAAATCACCCTGGATCAGTGACCCCATCTCCTGAATCACTAGTCAACTATAACTTGGTTATATTATACGCTCCATAAATGCATCCAAACCCTTTTTGAACTCGGTATTGAATTCACCATGACCCGTGCCCGTCGGGCAGAGAATTCATAGTCCACTGCTCTTCACAGTAAAAGAATCCCTTTTCTATGTTTACGTAGAAACGTTTCGTTCCTCAAGACGTAAAGTGATTGCCCCCATGTTCTAGATACAGCCCCTGGTGTATAAATAAATCTTGGGAGAGATCTCTAATATTGACCTTTGAAGTAATTTAAACATATTTATTATGTCCCCCCCAAGCCTTCTTTTCTCTAAAACAAAATATCCCTAATCTTGCCAATCTTTCATGTGTACTGTAGTCCCACACCCAGTCCCTTTTATAATTTTTGTTGCCCGCCTTTGTACCTGTTCAAGCTCTAACAATGACTTTCCTGTTCAAGAGGTGCCCCAAAACTGAACACAATATTCCCCATGTGTGGTCTAACCAGTGACTTGTATAGTGGGAAATAAAGTTCTCATCATGTGCAACTATGCCCCATTAATGCCACCCCGATGATCCTATATTGCTTTGGCTCCAGCTGCCATACACTGCTGGCTACAATAAAGTTTTACTGTCCCACCAGTATTCCCAATTCCCTTCACCAGTCCCACATCACTTTTACCCAGTGTTTTTCCATTGTAACATGTATCATCGTAATGGATTTCCTCATTCCACCATGAGCAAAACCTGCATTAATCAGTGTTGAAACCTCATCTGCCAATTTCCCTGCCCAGCCTCCAACTTATCCAGGATCCCTTTGTTAAATAACATATTATCCTCTATTGTGTTGATTACTTTACAGAGCTTTAGTACCGTCTGCAAAGTTTTAATCGTATTCTACTGTGTCTACCCTGGTAAGATCATTAATGAAAATGTTAAAGAGGATAGGCCCAATAACTGACCCTTGAGATTGTTGGTACCGCCACTATTAACAGCGGATCCAGTCTGAGTATGTACCGTTAAATAACTACCCTTTTTTTCTATCACAGTGAGCCATTACTTACCCACTTTTGCACACATTTTCCCCCCAACCACAGCATTCTCATTTTATTTACCAACCTTTTTATGTGGCACCGAATCAAAAGCTTTAAAAAATCTAGATATATGACCATCCATTGCCCTCACACCCGATCCAGTCAGCACTGACTTCCTCATAGAAGCTTGAGTTAGATAAGTCTGGACAGGACCGATCCTTCATGAACCCTGCTGGAACGGCGTTATACATTTATTTTACAGTGAGATACTCCAGGATAGCATCTCTGAGAAAACCTTCAAACATTTTACCTACAACAGAGGTTACGCTTACTGGCCTATAGTTTACCTGGATCACTTTTGACCTCCCTTTTTGAATATTTATTTTTTTAAAAAAAATTTGCACCACAATTGCTATGGCGCCATCCTTTGGTGCATACCCCCGTTATTAGACAGTCCATGAATATTAAGAATAGGGGCCTATATATGACATCACACTTAACTCTCTTTAGGACACAGTGGGTGTATCCATCTGCCCTGTTGATTTGTCTATTTTTTAATCTCCTAGACGGAGCTGCCCTTCTTCCTGGATAGACAAGAAACTTTTAAGTTTGGAGTTTACCACAACACTCTGTTCAACAGGAAGGTCATCCTCCTCGGTAAAATACAGTGGATTGAAAAAGGAGTTTAAAAATACGTTTGCTTTTTTCTCAAATATCGCCCTCTACTGTCTCTCCCTCAGTTATTTTTCAAAGGGCCAACATTATTTTCTCCGTTTTAAATTTTTTTTACTATTTATATAGTTAAAAAATTTTTGGGTCAGTTTTACTTTCATAGCAATATGTCTTCCGTCTCCAGCTTTGCTTCCATTATCTGTTATTTTACAACAGCTTTTATTTTTTTTCCCTATAGCTTCTTAGTGCCTCTTCACTGCCCTCCAGTTTTAAGTAGGTTAAACGCTTTCTTTTGTTTTTTATGCCTCTTTTACATCCCTGTTGATCCACATTGGGTTTTTTCCTGTTTCTAATTTTTTTATTACCAAGATAAGGTTATGAACCATCTCACAGTGGTAGCCTAGGATGTTTTTAAAAATATCCCCATTTTATTATAGTTCTGCACCAATTTAAACACAATTGTCCTATCAATACTGTTTAGGGCCTCCTAAGCAGAAGAAAATTAGCCTTCCTAAAATTCAGTGTTTTTGTGCTCCCTTGAACCAAAAACTCTATTGAAGGATAAACGAAGGAATTTATTATATTATGGACACTATTCCCTAGGTGCCCCTCAGACCTGAACCTTTGGTTACTCTGTCATGTCTAGTAGTTTAATATTAGTCTAGAATGGGCCTTTTCCTCTATCGGTCCTGCAGGAGCTCATTAGTGGGTGGCAAAGGTAATTATCATTAGTTATAGACAAAAACCTGTTTCCTTTATGAGAGCTACAAGCTTTCTTCAGATTCCCAATTGATGTCTGGATAGTTAAAGGCGCCCATAATAATAGACGCTCATCTGAATAGCCCGCCGCATCTATTTGCCCATGAGGAGTACATCTTTCCATGGGGTTTCTGGGTTATATTTGGGGGCCTATAGCAGACCCCTATTAGAAGTTATATTGTTATTGTTACCCCAAGTTATATTTACCCATAATGATTCCACATGTTCATTACACTGTACCTATATCTTCCCGCAAGTGTTGGCTTCAACAAGGATTTTACATAGAACAGCCACCCCCCGCCTTTCCGACTTTACGATCCTTTCTAAATAGACTGTAACCCTGCAAGATTAACCGCCCAGTCGTAGCTCTCGTCCAGACATGTCTCAGTACTCCCCACTATGTCATTTTTTCCCTTCAGCTATTAATACTTCTAGATCATTAATTTTGTTGGACAGACTCCTGGCATTGGTCAGAATGCAAGTTATAATTTTTCAGTTTTTATTCCTTTCTCCCTGATATTTTTTTATCTATTGCTACAACCCCCTCCTCCACTCCACCCCCTGTTTAAATCCTAATTTCCCAAGCACTCTAATCTTTTCACTTATACATGCATGCTATAAGGTTAGTTTACCCTCCCCCCCAGTCCCCTAGTTTAAATTATTCCCTCCAACTTCCTGGCCATTTTTTGATCCCCCAAATACAGCTGCACCCTCCCCTTTTGGTGCAGGCCCATCCTTATTCCCATCCCTAGCATAGATCCTGGTAGCCAAGACAGAAGTCAGCCCAGTTCTCCAAAAAAACCCAAACCCTCTTTCCTACACCAATATTTTGAGCCACTTATTTCACTTCTCTAATCTCCCCGCTGCCTCTCTGGTGTGGGCTCCGTGGAACAAGGTTATATATCTGAAAATATTACCTTGGAGGTCCTTGCCCTGATCTTTTGGCCGTAGTCCCTGACATCGTTATTAAGGACACTCCACCTACCTCTAACTTGTCATTGGTGCCAATGTGGAACCATACAAGCTGGATTCTCACCAGCCCCACCCAGCAATCTGTCAACCCTAGACCGCGATATTTCGAACCCGGGGGCCCCAGTAAACAACACACCTGTTATCGAAGATCCCGGTCTTTGTGCAGATTGGCCCTTTCCCTGTGCCCCCAAATAATTGGAGTCCACCAACTACTAGCACCTGTCTAGCCTGACATGCACTCCTATTCCCCTATCTTACAGAGTCAGACAGGGGTAGTGTCTTGCTGCAGCAATTGCTATTTTCCTGAACCGACATCCCCCTCATCCGCCATCTTGGCAAATTGTTGGGGTGTACCAGTTTTAGGACATAGCCTCCAGACACTCTTCCCTCTACCAGCCTTCTTTCTTACTGTTACCCAGCTAGTGCCTTAGGTTCCTGCACCTCCATGCTACCACCCTTCCCCAGTATCTACACCTGCGAGTGTTGCTCAGTGAGCAGCAACTCGCTTCCCAAAGTTGGCAAATGGATCTCAGTTGTCGCCACTCTGCTCATTTAGATCCAGGATCCGGCTTCTAAATGTTCAGTGGTGGCACACATTCTTTGCCCAGCAGTACTTTTTCCCTCCCTCGAACTGTTGCTTCAAGGATGGGGCATATGTACATTGCACGGTTGTGCACTGGACACATTGTCAAACATGGAACTCATGGGGATGTTACCAAAAGATATATGCTAAATTATAATAATAGAGTAATACAATACTGTCCCCTCTAAACTCCTCCCAAATCTAAAGTCTCTCAATCTCAAGTCTCCACACTTAAAAGAAAAAAACACATCTTTAAAAAGAAAACACTCGCAAGAACTCGTTTCACACAATCGTCGCTCAAAATTGGCCCCTCATCTTTAAACAACTTTCCCACACGCCAGCTGTTTTGGCTGTACTGCAAACACTTGCTTCAGAAGCAAAAGGCCTTAGCAGCCCCACAACAGTTGCAATTTAATGCTCTGCTGATTATGTAACCCACAACCCCTGAACCAGTCACCTGACCAGTCACGTGAAACTTCAACAATTCCTCACAATCAGTGAAGTTTCTAACTAAAGACTACTAACTACTCTTTAACACCTATAAAACGTAATAAATGTAATCTATACACAAACAAGTGTAGCTACAGTATAAACTATATGTCTGCTATAGAGTTTTAAATGTACTGCAAAAATAAATAAACCAGGTATATATAACACAATTAATTTGCAGAGGATAACATGACTTTCTCCATCACTATCTCAATTCTCCGACACTTAAAAGAAAAAACACACTTTAACGAAAACACTCGCAAGAACACGTTCACTTCGCATCAAAAGCTCAGCTTTAACCTTTCCCACACATGCTGTTTGGCTGTACTGCAAACTCTGCTTCAGAAGCAAAAAGCTGGTAATTCCTATCAATGTTAATGGTTATCATGGAAAAAGGCTATGGACTAAAAAGTCATGTGTCCTGCTGACCTGCGGTTAGCAGAGGGTTTCCATACATCTATGGGGAAACGGGAATGGAAAAAGTGAAATACTTAAAAATAATCTCCTGAGCGTCCAACTTATTTTTAGTTTTTCCCTTTTCATCTCTTTTTCTCCCCACCTTTCAAGAGTCAAAGCTGTTTTTTATTTTTCTTATGGAATGAGTTATATTTTTAATGATACAATTTAATGCTTCATATAATGCACTGTGGAGCCCAAATACAATTTTGTCAGGTAAAAGTAGAAAAAAGATGTACATTTTGGAGGGATGGGTGGATATGTTTACAGAATTCATTAAGTGAAAAAAATATAAGTTATCTTCATTCTGCAGTTTGGTATGATTCCATCGACAACAAATTTCTTTAGTTTTTATGTTTTGCAACTTTTATAAACTATATATTTTTTGTTTTTATTTTTTGCATCACCATTTTCTTAGACCAATAACTTTTTTTTTAATAACTATGACAGGGTGTAATGAGAGTTGAAACATGGGACTCCATGGCTGCCATAACAACCAAAAGGCACCCTGCAATCATGTTGCAGGGGCCTGATCAGAGGGTGCAATGGACTACAGCCTCATTGTCTAATAAGTTATGCATTGTAGTCACATTTACCTTGGCTTCTAAATGGTTAAATGGCCAGAATTGTATATCTCTCTGTTCCTGGCTGCTAGCGTTGGGTGTTAGCTGTATCTAACAGAAGGCACCCACCATGTATGAGCTGGGCTCAGCCAGGCTCGGACTAGCCCACATGGGAACAGGGGAAAACCTTGGTGGGCATCTGAACATGGCAGGAATTTATTTTAAACAGCATATACATTCTTGGGAGAGGCAGAAAGAGGCAACAAGATGCAGACTGTATGAGGCATTTACAGTAGCTGTAGAGGGCCCCCCAGAATCAACTGCACAGGTGGGTCTCAGAATCATCTCCATTTGTGGACCCCCAGAATGAAGTTCCACTGGTGGGCCCTAGGGATCCTAGACCAACACTGGGCTCAGTGAGTGAGCTAGCTTCATACGTCCTGGTGTACGGTTATTCTAGCAACTTATTCAGCGTGTGGGTTTACATGTATAACTGTTGTCTCTCTAGGTGATATGAAAGTTAACTGTTAAAAAAACACAACTGTTTCTAGGTGAGGTCACATTGTTGTTAATAAATTTAAAGGGGTTTTCCAAAACTTCTAAAAACCTCTCTATCACTTCTTATTGTGCTGAAATAGAAAATTCCCCCATTCCTTCCTCTCCCATCACCATCGTTCCAGAGCTCCAGTTTCCTCCGCAGTCCTTCACTGATGATGTCACATTAATGGATCACATGATGCTGCACTGGAATGGTGATGATGGGGGAATTTTCTTCTAAACACAGTGGGAGGTTAAAGGAAGGTTTTTAAAAGATCAGACAGAAGAATGTGCAGCGTCTTCTCCACAGACACTGACAGACTTGATAAGACGCATGTCACGAGTTGCACTGTGGCCCCCACACTGGTGTACTCACCTCTCCTCGCTCCTGCTCTTCTGTGATCTTCTGCTGTATGCCATTGCCTGCGTATCCGCTTCCTATGGAACGCACGTGCCGGCCTCGTGGAATTTAAAGGGCCAGCGTGCTGGTAATTGGTTTATCACTGGGCGCTGATCCTATTACTGGTTTCCGCTTCCTCCTTGCCAGTCTGTTGGTGTACTTTAGTGGAGAGTTGGGTGATTAGTAAGTGTTGTTCTGTTGTCTGACTCCTTGATTGGACTCTGACCGTGTTTGCCTGCTGCCTGACCTGACCTATTTGGATTGAAGTGACTATGCTTCTGTCTGGCCAAATTGTATCATGCTGCACCCCAGCCACAACCATTAGTGGTCACGTCAGGGGTAGCGACCTGGGAGTCCCCCACAGCAAAGCCCAACTGACCTTGTGGCGGGTGCTGGTGAAGACCAGGGGTTCCTTAAACTCCACTTCCTGGCGTGGCTCATATCTTCTCACTGTGACCTTGATGATCCGCTACCTGACATTCGTGACAATGTTGCAGGAGGTAGCAATACTAGAGAAGTTCTTCTCTTCAATAATCTACCATTACCTGCATATCAGGGGTCACATGACGTGTGTGGTGGTCACATGAGTGTTTAGTCCATACAGCTATTCCATTGCAGCCATATCTGTGAACTCTAATGTGGGCTGCACCATTTTGATTTCTGGACAGAGGCCTACTAAATTGGTATAAAAGAGGTTCAGGAGCAGAATTTGTAATATATGTATAGTACAAAACTGTATCATTTTCCATTACATAATAATACATAATAAATTAAACAATGCAAAGTGGACAAACCCTTTAAGTTAAAACAGGAATATGAAATGCTGGTTTTTAGTAAATCCCCTCAATAGTGTCTTGGTTTTAAGGGTGAATAGTGTTCTGTTGAAAACATATCATGCTGAAGTTATAATGTTTTAGAAATTTTTTCTCTCTTTTTGCTTTTGGTGAAGGAATGCTGCAGCCATATGTTTACAGGAGGTCAATACCTAGTTATGAATGCATTCTAAACATGTTTTTTTTTGTAATGTGTTTTTTCTTCTTTAGAGTTTCCTTGAGTCCATGGTGTCTCTTTGAAATGCAGAATTCTCTAGGGATGGTATTTTTCTCCCACAGACAGCCATGGTTTGTTTCTTTTGTGTTAAAAAAAAAAAGTGTGTGTTAATATGCATGTTTAAAAAAAATGGGGGGAGGGAGGGGCTTGAAGGCTTTTTTTTCCTAAACAGTCATGTGATGGCAAGAGGAAAGGGAAATATGTTTTTAGTCAGTTAGACCTACTTCACAATTTATATTAACTGCTTTAGAGTATATCCATTACTCCTGGTGTAAACTGTGGTTTGGGCAAATGGCAGGGCGTACAAGGGAGGGAGCGCTATTTGGCTTTTGGAATGCAAATTTTGGTGGGTGCTATGTTGCCTTTGCAAAACCCCCAAAGTAGCAGAACAGGTGAAACCTTCCAGAAGTCATCCCATTTTGGATTCTACACCCCTCATGGATCTCATCTAGGGGTGTATTGTGCATTTTGGCCACACAGGTATTCCATAGTTTTTTTTTACATTGGGCCATGAAAAAATGGGAAAAAACACAGTTCTGCCATTGTTTTTTTTGGGTTTCAATTTTACAGCGTTTTCAGTTCAATGTAAATAACAGGTTAACTTTATTATACGGGTCGGTACAATTGCAGTGATATAAATTTTATATAGTGTTTTCTGTTTTATTACTTCTACACAATAGAAATGCGTTTATAAAAAATTTCGTTTTTATATTGTCCTATTCTGACAGTCAGAACATTTTCATTTTCTATGTACAGAGCTGATTATGGGCTTGGTTTTTACAGAATGAGTTGATGTTTTGATTCGTACCATTATGAGGTTCATTTGATGCTTTCATACTTTTTAGTAAGGTTTTTGTGAGGAGTTTTGAACAAAATACAGCAATCCTGGTACTGTTTTTTATTTTTTTTTACAGCAGTCACCATGCAGTATCAATGACATGCTAGCTTTACTCAGCAGGTCAATGCAATTACAGCGATATCCAATCTTTTACTGCTTTTACAGAATAAAAACACTTTTAATGAAAAAGGAAAACACGTTTTTGCATCGCCATAGCTTGAGAGTCATGTTTCTATTTTTCTGTGTGTAGGGGCTTGTTTTGTGGGATGAGTTTAAGTTTTTATTGGTATTATTTTTGAGGGGACAAGGCTTTATGGTTGCTTTAAAATCTGTTTTTTAGAAGGCAGAGTGAAGAAAATACTACAATCCTAGTAGTGTTTTTATTTTTAACCATGCTTACTGTGCAGTATACGTGACAAGTTTTATTCTACTTTAAAAAAAAAAGGGTTTCTATTGTGTAAAACAATATTTATGCATTGCTATTTAAAGGAGTTGTCTCACTACATCGATTCATTTCACCTCAGTCCTGGTTTGTCGGTTTCATTTCGGAATTCAGGGGTGTGTTAACTGGTTTTACTGGCTTCTACTGTCCTGCTGAGGACACCAGGTTTGTAGCTTTAGCAACTAGTGCTGGCAACCTATCAGGAGAGATCGAACAGGTCTGTAGCCATAGTGACCTGCGGAGCTGATGGAGTCCATACAAAAGGGATATCTAGGAATAGGTAGGACATTGCTAATGGTCACATATTACAAAGTGACTTGTTTTTGCAAGATCTTCAACATAAAAAGTCATTCTTTTAGTGAGACAACCCCTTTAAGAGTTTTTTTATGAGTTTTTAATGGCTTTTTTCCATTTTATATGCTGTATGATGAACAAAAATCACAATTCTTTGATTTTTTTATGATGTTAATTAAAATTACAGATTTGTACGGGTTAATTAAAATAACAGATTTGTAGGGTAGGTCGTTACACATGCGGCAATACCAAATATTTGTACTTTATTTTTTATTTTTTATGGGGGAAATTGGTGGTTTTTAAAGAGGAAAAGGGGGTGTATGTGTTTTTATTTTATTTTTTTTTTGAGTTTTAATTTTTTGAAACTTTATGTTACTTTTTCACACTTTTTTCACTTTTTCCCATAGGTGATTTGTATCAGTAATCCTCAGATCACTGATGCAATAGAAAACAATACAGAACAGAACTGTTCTCTATTGGTCTCAATGGTGACCGTCAGTCACCATGCCCGGCAATGCCCCCAATGTATTGCAGGGCATGGTGATGTCACAGAAAGGGAAAGAAACACTTCCTGGGCTGTCTGGTAGGAGACCAGCAGCGGCGATTGCCATTTCTGTGCCGACAAAAGAAGCTCCCTTCTTCTGTCTGTGGCTTAATAGATCGCCGTAGCTAAGTGGTAGTGTTGATCAAACTGTTGTAGAAAATTTAAGTTCTAGTAGAACTTCTCAAATTTTTAGAACTTGAACCGAACATTTTACTGTTTGTTCAAGTAAAGTTCTAGTACGTCACGCCATTTTCAGTTTCATTTTCAGCGGCTTTTTGCACTTTTGGCGGCCATCCAATCACCTTTCTGCACTTTTGGCGGCCATCCAATCAGTGCAGAGCACAGGGAAGTGTCAAAAGCACTTTGCAGAGGTGTAGGGTTCTCATTGGCTGCTAAAATCCCATGACTATGTTATATATATTTCATTATATTGCCTTGTGAACGCCATTTACAGTCTCCGTACTGTACAGACTGCTCTTAGTTAGATAGCATTTTCCTCTTGTAGGCAACCGGCTGGAAGAGTCATAGATGGTAAATATGGTCCAAGAAGGTTGCTGTATGGGCTTTCAAAGTTTTAAGTATTATAATGTTGTACCGTGTTAGCCATAGAAAGTAGTAGAAGAGTGAAGAAATCAGGCGATACCTTTTTCAGGCTAACTGAGTATATTTGATGGTGAGCTTTCGAGAGAACTAGCTCCCTTCTTCAGACAAGATGTTATACAAGAAATTGAAAATTCACAGACTTTTTATACACAAAAGACATGGACCTTCAAAGGAGTTTTAAGTATGTCACGCTGGACGGTCCATGTAGCCAAACAGCAGCACCAGAACCAAACCGCAATCTATGTGCCACCATAGTCCAAGGAGCTCGGTGGAGAAAAGGAGCATCGTCTGTTTAGTCAGTATAGCTGCTACACAGCTTTCATGGGCTCCTTTTCTGGGATGGCTGTAGTGAGAGTGAATGGGTTTTTTCAGGACCTTTTTGAGGCCTTTAAAAGCCTTCTAGCTGCAGACCTGAGGTGAGGAGTGTAACCTGAGGATTTTGTTGCCATTTCCCTCCAGAGTGTGCTACAGTAGGGAGCTTTGAAAGGAACTCCAGTACGCTGTCCTGCTACCCTGATCGTGGACTCAAACCACACCACTCGTTCGTATGCTGACATATGTTTATTTGGCTGAAGCTATGCCTCCTGTTTGTGCCAAGTATGGACTGTAACTAGAGATGGGCGAATTTTTCAAAAATTCGGTTCGGTCACTTCGCCGAATTTTCCGAAAAAATTTGTTTCGGTCCAAATTACTTTTGGATGAATCTCGTTTAAAAACAGTTATTTCCAGGCTGCACAGAGCCTGCAGGGTGCTGTAGAACGCTGTGCCATGCTTAAGTATGCAGAGGGAGCTTGGTTTGGTCTTCATACAATGTTGTGTTTTAGTATGACACGCACATGACTGCCGCCGCTCTTAGAATCGCTTCACTATAAAATTCCCTGGGCACTTAAGAGGGCAAAACTGACCAAAAAACTGAAGCGGGAATGTAGCCTGATAAAGTCATGCCAGCGAAAGCTGGAAAAAAACAAGCTGAGAGCTCAGGTGGCAACATTAGTGACAGAGTGTGGAGGTGACGGCAGCAGCCACAGCAGCATGAGGTCAGACAGTGGCACAATGACATTCTGGAGGTGGCAAAAACAGGAGTAGGCCACAGAGTGGCACAATGACACAGTGTGGAGGTCACGGCAGCAGCAGCATGAGGTCAGACAGTGGCACAATGACACAGTGTGGAGGTGACGGCGGCAGCCACAGCAGCAGCATGAGGTCAGACAGTGGCACAATGACATTCTGGAGGTGGCAAAAACAGGAGTAGGCCACAGAGTGGCACAATGACACAGTGTGGAGATCACGGCAGCAGCAGCATGAGGTCAGACAGTGGCACAATGACACAGTGTGGAGGGCACGGCAGCAGCAGCATGAGGTCAGAGAGTGGCACAATGACACAGTGTGGAGGGCACGGCAGCAGCAGCATGAGGTCAGGCAGTGGCACAATGACATTCTGGAGGTGGCAAAACAGTAGTAGGCCACAAGAAGTATTGAATGTCACATATAAGAGTGCAATATCCCAGGATCGAAAAAATCTGTTGTCAGCAAAACCAAAAACAACTGAAGATGATTTTGTTAGAATCATTGTTTCCTATGACGATCAGTCAGAGAGGGTAGTCTCTATCCTAAAAAAATATTGGGACATCCTTAGGCTGGATCCATTTGTATCAAAAATTACATCTGTCTGTATCTGTGACATATAGAAAAGGGCGATCTATTAGGGACCATCCTGTGCACAGACATTATGAATCTCCCGGGAATGCGTCTACATGGCTGAATTCTAGCAGCACAAAGGGGATGTTTCGATGCAATTCATGTAAGGCATGTGCCTTTATATGCAGGACAGGTACGTTTGTAACTAGGCAAACCAAAAAGCTTTTCTACATTAGAGAACTATTGAACTGCAAGAGCAGTGGAGTGGTGTATCTATTTACATGCTCCTGCACTATCCAATATGTAGGAAAGACTAAGAGGGAATTGTGACGGAGAGTCCTGAAGCATTATGGGGACATTCGGCATAAGAGAGACACACCAATTGCTCGACACATTTGGGAACAACATGGTGGATGTGTGGAGAATATCTCTTTTTGTGCAATAGAGAGAGTCCGCCCGTCGCCACGACGTGGACAGTTTGATAGACGACTATTACACTATTACAGATTGAATCCTTTTGGATCTATCGTTCGGATACTGTTTCCCCTAAGGGATTGAATGAGAGACTCACTTTTGGTTGTTTCATTGAATGATACCTTACAATGCTGGTCTATATTTTGTTTTTGCCCAATATAAAAATCCATATCAGAGGCTAAAAATTTGTGGCTTTTCATCTCTGTTGTAAATTGATTGATAAATTGTATTATTATTTATTTTTTGATTATTAAAATATTATTAGTAGTGTTGAGCGATTATTATCGACAAAGTTGAAATCGGCACAGTTTTTATGTTGATCGAAATTTTTAGATCATGCGATAATTTAGGTTAAAATCTGTGCATCATCTATTAATATCGCACCATTTTCTGCGCTTCCTGTCATTTTGGCGGCCAGCAAATCAGCTTACAGAATAGAGCAGGGTGAGATGTGTGTGCGACGTCATGACTGGGATGTGTATGGTTGCGATGGGCTGGAAAAATCACATGACCTCATTTTACATAGAACAACCCTTCCTGTTCAGCCTCAGTGTCTCTCAGCGTCTCATAGCAGTAGGACGTGCGCTCTGCCTGTGTCCAAACAGCTCAGCAAAATTATTCTATTTCTTCACAGAGAAAGCTCTACTGTTAGCTGTGATCCTTACAAATTAGTTAGATCAGAGATTGGAAGATTTATGTAGTTAGGTAGAGAATTTTAAAGTAGCATCTACCGCTGTAAAGTCACGGGGGTGAACGAAGGGGGGGGGGGGGCCGCGGGCGAACACAGACAAGCTCTTTAAATAATAATGGATATATTGCACCAAAGCGTGGTGTAGACATTGCACTGCAATAGCTTTATTATTAACAGTTTTCTATTGAAATATATCCTGGATATTGGGCAGCCTGAACTTATATTAGGATACACATCTTTTCTAGTAACTGCAGGTCTCTTTGTTAGGTGCAAAACTCCACTTTTATTATCAGTATACATTTCAGATAGGTGTTCTTTTTCAATTTTGCCCATTCCAGCTTTGTTGATATAGCCAACTTGCAGTTAAATTAGAATCCAGCAATTTTGTAGTCAGCACAGGTTGATAGGTGCCAAAAATACCTTTTATTATCTGAATACATTTCAGATACGTGTTTTTTCACTTTGGCGCACTACAGCTTTGTTCATTGAGGCACCTTGCACTTAAATGTGAATACAGCAATTTTGTAGTCACCACAGGTGAATTGAAAGGTGCCAAAAATACCTTTTATTATCTGAATACATTTCAGATACGTGTTTTTTCACTTTGGCGCACTACAGCTTTGTTCATTGAGGCACCTTGCACTTAAATGTGAATACAGCAATTTTGTAGTCACCACAGGTGAATTGAAAGGTGCCAAAAATACCTTTTATTATCCGAATACATTTCAGATACGTGTTTTTTCACTTTGTCGCAGGCCAGCTTTGTTGATAGATCTACTTTGCAGTTAAATTTGAATACAGCAATTTTGTAGTCACCACAGGTGAATTGATAGGTGCCAAAAAATACCTTTTATTATCCGAATACATTACAGATACGTGTTTTTTCACTTTGGCGCACTACAGCTTTGTTCATTGAGGCACCTTGCACTTAAATGTGAATACAGCAAATACTACAGGTCCTATTATAAAAAAATGTTGTTTCTAACAGACATTTGTTCTTCACAATTGTCCAAAGTGGCTCAAGAGTCATGCTTTGAATTTTTGGGGGCATTTTGCTGTGACATGCAGCTATACTACAGGTCCTATTATAAAAAAAAATTGTTTCTAACAGACATTTGTTCTTCACAATTGTCCAAAGTGGCTCAAGGGTTATGCTTTGAATTATTGGGGGCATTTTTCTGTGACATGCAGCTATACTACAGGTCCTATTATAAAAAAATGTTGTTTCTAACAGACATTTGTTCTTCACAAATGTCAAGAGTGGCTCAAGGGTGATTGTGCTGTCAGAAACAGGAATAGGTAGGACACTGTTAATGGACACATATTGCAAAATGACTTGTTTTTGCAAGATCTTTAACATAGCTATCAATCCCTGTATTGAGACAAAACATTTAATACAATTAAAAAAGAGAAACAAAGACATGATGGGATTCCATCCTATTTTAAAAATGTGTCTTCTAGAATTAAACTACCAAAAAACTTGCATGTACAAAATAGCTGGTAAAAAAAAATTCCTCTGAATTATACAAGGGAGGTACAGGAAAACTTGACCAGATGTAGGCTATTCAGAGGACATGGAGTATGGAGCACGGACAGAGAAAAAAGTACAGAGACAATTTCCTCCAGCACGTTGAGTAAAATGAGAAAAAAGAATGCCAAGAAAAAGGGCACCTGGGTGCAACAGGAGCGTTAACCACCAGTATTTCCAAGTGAAGCTCAATTGGTCCGCACTCATATGAAGGGCAAGCGCTACCCAGGACAGGGACAGTATATGTCCAGTGAAACTAAAATGGTGGTTGAAAGACTCCTTTTTCCCGGCACTTTTTAATCTGGGGTCATGCAGGTTTGGGGCTCATGCTGTGGCTCAGGACAGGGATAGTCTATGTCCAGTGAAACTTAAATGGTGGTTGAAAGACTTCTTTTTCCGGCACTTTTTAATCTGGGGTTCATGCAGGTTTGGGGCTCATGCTGCGTTCCAGGACAGGGATAGTCAATGTCCAGTTCAAGTAAAAATGATGGTTCAAATAATACTGCCTTCTGGCACTTTTTAATTTGTGGGTGATGCAGGTTTAAGGGTCATGCTGTGGTACAAGACAGGGATAGTGAATGGTCTGTGATTTTTTTTCTGTGGCTTTTATAACCTAAGTGTGTTGCCTAAGATGTAGCACGTATTCATTTGACTGTTGTGGATTTTAATTCCAGCTTCTCCAGCCCTGTTTGGGTGTAAGAATGAAGGTGTTGTTGCTCTCCCATAGACTTTAATGGTCATCGGCGATCATCTATCATCGACCATCGAATATCTTGTCGATGATGGCCGACTATCGACCGATGTCGATAGCCAACGTAATCGCTCAACACTAATTATTAGACTGGTAAATTGCTTGCTAATGCACCTTACCTTATTACTACTGAATGTGTAGGATATATGGTGCTCTTTATAAATTAATTTTAGGAATCAATGGCCCATATCATCCATTATCTATAATACCTTTATTATATAAAGGTGAATATACATATCTGTATATTTTGTACAAAACAGCGCATATTTATCAGTTATATGTTTATCTCAGGGATTTGTGCTTTGTTTTTATGCTGGTGTGCCGGAGCTGCGCTTGTTTTGGACCAGTAAATTGAGGTATAGGAACTAATATCTAGATGTTTGTTGATGTGGGTACTGAATTTATGGACGCACAGGAAATAGGTCATCTTGAGACCTGTGCATGTTTTGAAGCTTAGTTGATCTGTTTGCATTAGACATGGCAAACGGAAGTGAGACTCAAATGGGTGTGACCAGCACACACATGTGGATAGTTTAAATGGAGATTAGATAAGAGGCTTTTCAGCCCACTTTTTTTTTTAATCATCAGGGGCCTGTTTGTTTGTCTAAGGCTATGTTCACACGGCTTAAACCCGGACATATTTCAGTCCAAATTTTGGCCGGGTGGGCAAATTACGGGCTGAAAAGCCCCCAGTCTTTACGGTAACCCACAGTTTCATTTTCTGCCACAGTATACTTAAGAAGTCCCTGAGAGGTTGTTAGGGGTTCTCAGTATAAGCTAAGGGTAGACGTAAAACTCGTGACATTAAGTTCCAGCGTGTAGCCATGGATGTAGAGAAGTGCAATGGAGTTTTTAAAGGTACAGTTTTAATGAAGTTCCCTTTGAAGAACTGTACCCATGCGGTCAAAACACAAGCTACTCACGTGAAGATCAGAAAGTTGCTTGCAGCCAAGCTGGATGACAGGGAAGAAACAGGACGTGATATAAGAAGAGGGGAGAAGAGGAAAAAATGTATTGGGGGAAAATTAGTTAAAGGAGCAGGCCGTAAAATAAAAAAAATGAACCCTTTACCACTGGGGGGCAGCATTACATAGTATAAGAAAACATAAACATTCCAGTACAAAAATATGAAGCTGGACACATATCCCCGTCTAAAAACCCCTTGGTTTTCACTACACAAAACCAACAAAAAATTAAATTATGTCTGTTGTAGAATGAGGATTCGGGAAAACCTGAAAGACAAATGTAAAAAAAAAACAACAAAAATAACTGTAAAACAGATGATCAAAACATTTTCAAGGAAATTAATCCTAGAGGATGTTGGAAAAGGCGTGATGAGAAATTGGTCAATGTATTGAAAAGTTCCCGTAGGTGATATTGGTTTCAAGTTGACAAAAGGCCTGGTTTTTTGAATGCCCTGTTTGTTATGAGGACATCGTTTCAGTATAAAGTGCACTCTGCTGCATGTTATTTTACTAACATCTACTTAGTGAAATGCTTTAGTGTGAAAGCACTGCGCGTTGTGGGACTAACCTTGCGATGGTGCGTAGAGTTTTTCCCATCTGGAGAAGTGTTAAAAGCGGTGATAATTTCAACCCGGCCCCTCCTTTCGATTTGGTGTGAGGGTATTCATTTCAGGACGAATCTCAGGATCTTTTGTCAGGGTTTTGGAGACTGAAGTCGTTTTCCCCAGATGTTTTTTTACTCTCGTTCAGCAAGAATTTGGACTGTCACCCAAAAGAGATTTTGGGCAAGGGTACAAACAACGACGGTCTGGTTCACATCTGCAGGGTTGAGGTGAGGAAGAAACATAGTGCCACTGCTTTGGGTTAGAGGATTTCCTAACCCTTTCGATGCGGTTTTGACATAGACATAGAACGTTTGTTTGGTTGTTTTGAAACCCCAGACAACCTTGCTGTCAGTGTGAACCAAAAAGTCTCCACATGAATATCAAGCTCACGCTGAATAAAGTCTGCATCTTACAGCAAGTACAGCGCCAAAAGTTAAAGTCTTGGGAGGGGTGGTGCTCTGGTTTTAGGAGTAGTTTAGCCTTTCCAACAGGAATCCCACAGAATTTTGAATTGTCAACTACCTTCAGGTGGGCAGAGGCGCGATAGCCTCGTTTTTGTCATTGAGAATATGTGGATTCCCTTCCTGGTTGTGGAAAAAATGGGGAATGTAACAACGAGGTTGTAAAATCTTGCCCAAGGCGTGCAGGGATTTTTTCCAGGACTCCCACTTCTGCTGTTTGTAAAGGGGCCCCGTGGAGCATCCCATCCTCAATGTTTCTGACGCTGTCTTTAGTGGAATTTGCCCTGTACAGTCAAAGGCGCTACAAATCCCAGTGGTTATGGCTGTTCCCACTAAAGGGGCTCCACGTTTAGTGAAGGGTTTTGTTGTAAAATTTTAACCCGGGAAAACCCCAAGAAATCATTTAACAACCCCTTTCCCCAAACCCAGATTCTCTGCACGGGGAGGGTCGTCTATACCAAAGGTTCAAGTCTCTGAATTCTGCGGACAGTCGCTGGCTAAAAGGGGGTTTCATGACGCATTTACTGGGGAGGCAATTTTGTGTAATGCAGACAAGCTTTAGAAAAGATACTTGTTTTTTTTGAGCGGTCTATGGCTTTTCTGCTTGGGCAAGGATTTTAAAGCGTCGTCCACGTAAAGTCTTTTTCAACAAAGGGGACAAGCTCCTTCCCAAACTCTGACTCCCCTCAGCAGCGTCCTTTCAGGCCATGAGTGCGACAGCAGGTGAAGGACTTTTTCCGAACACGTGCCCCTTTTATGTGGTATTGATCATTTCCTTGTTAGTGTATTTCAATGTGCCCAGAAACCTGAGGTAATTTCTGTGGTTTTCTCGTACGAGAAACAAGGGAAAACATTTGCTCAATGTCAGCGGTAAGTCGACTGTCTCTTTCTGAATCCAAAAGCACCCCCCTCCCAATGTTGGTCGGTTCGGGCCGTGGGAGAACGTCTTTAGGGATAGCCATGATGCTTTGCACTGGAGTCAAAACCCCCTGTGGGGTTGGGTTTTCGGGGGTATACACTCAAAGGAAGGAAGTTTACCGCATCTTCATGCTTTGAAAAGGTGGGCTGGCTCGCGTGGTCTTTGAGAAATATTTTTTCCATATGCCAAATTTGATCTTTCATCTCAGGCTTGTTTCTTGTGTAAGTTGAAGGAGATGAATCGGATAATGCTTTTTCCCCAGTTGTTAGGAAGCCTGGCTCTTTCAGCCCGAAAGGGTAAGGGTGCAACCAATGGTTAGATTGATCCTTGAAGATTCTGCCTTTATTTTGATAAACTCTTTATCTTCTATGGAAAGGGGCTACTCTGTTGTCGTCTTGTTTTGTGAAACCCCGCTCCTCCTAATTATCGTAAGGAGGAATATTCTGGTGCCTTACTGAAATTAAAAAGAGTCCTTTCCCTGTAATGATGAGGGCATGGCTTGAAGTGGGTTGTGCGACCATTTTTGAGCACAAAAGGGTTTTTAAAGAGTTCATTTGAGTGGTTTTAGATTCCCATCCAAAAACACATTTCCAATATTGCCCAGCCAGGTAATCTTTGTGCATATGGGCATCATCTGGACCATTTCATTTTTGACGTTCTTTGGACTTCAAATGTCCTTCCGAAAGAGAAAGGGGGTCGGGTTTATGGTCCATGGGGAATTCCTTTTCCGGTGTCTCAAGTGGGGATGATGTAAAGCTTTAGGGGTCGGGAATTTCTTCTTTATATCAGGTTTGGTCCATTAATTAACGTTGGTAGGGTTTTGGATATTCCTGTTAATTGAGAAAATTTGGTATCCATGGCCTTCTGCAGGGTTTATGCGGGAAACCCGGGGCAAGGTTAAGAGTGTATGGTATTGCTTCTCCCCTTATACCGAGATCTCAAAGAACTTAGGTTTGCTAGAGACCCGTTTGCTTTTTCGTCAAATGGGATCATCCTGGGGGCCTTTTTTGATTTTCCCTTCTGGAAGACACTCACTAAACCACCTTGGGCCCCCCAAACCTTGGGGCCATCCCCTTTTTGACATACTTCCCTGCAGGAGGAGGAGACAGTGGGAGTACTGAAACTTGAGCTGATGGCTCCCCGCCATGCGTTGTGGGGTTTAGATGTTGTTGAGGTTTGGTTGTCAGGGAAGGGTAGGGTGCATGGGGTCAACATGTTTGTCACTATTGCATTCAGACACTTGATGAAGCCTTACAGTCTTTCGCAAAGTGGTTTGAAAAAAAGCCAACACTTATAACACATCCTAGTTCCTTAAGCGTGTCCCGCGTTCTTGCAAAATCTTTGCCCCCAAAACCCAAACATTTTCCCTTTTGTGGGTGAGGTCTTTTTTGGTAGGGACACATACGATTAGGGGCTTTGTCTTTTGGAAGGAGCGTCCCGTCTAGTGGGGCAGGAGAGTGAATGGGACGTCTGTCTTCCTCAAAATGTTCCCCCCAAGTCTCTACGTTTGCTTGTTTGGTTTTATACCTTGAGATGATGATGAAGTGGTAGAGCAATTTGTTAATCAAAATGGGATCGTTTTTTCTTCCCGGGTTGGGCACTGATGAATCTAAAAATAGGAGAAAGGTGGGAAAGGGGCACGTTTTGCTTCTTTTTAATCTGGAGCCCATTCTCCCTTTTTCTTGTGCCATATGGTAATTTGGACAACCCGGGTTAACACCATGGCTGTTCAAGGGGAACTCAGGGGCCAACAGACGTGTCCCCTTTTGGCCCGCTCTAGCTCCTTTAGTAGGCGCTAGGTCTTGAAGCTTGCGGTTTCCTTTTTGGTATCCTTTTGGGGAAAGGATGAAGTTCTTAAACAAGGCACTTTTATAGCTTCTGAACTGCCCTAAGTCGTTCAAGTCTTTCCCCTGCGAGCAAGACTTCTTCTGAGTGACCCCCATGAATTGTTCAATGTCTTTACCGTTCCGCAGAATTCGGGTAACCAGTTTACAAGCAAGTCAAACTCTTCCTTGGCAGTGAGGTTAAGATCATTGATTACTGCTTCAAAGGTGGACTTCCGGCTCTATAATTTTCGCATGGTCATCGAACTTGAGAGAGAATGTTTTTCAGCTCCCTGCGTATTTATATATTAGCAAAATCCGAATGTTGATTTACCACCTCGTTCCCAATTACCCTTTTGATTCCCCGGGGCAAAAGATTCTCTGGCATAGGGGCTGAGATGAATCAGGATGAAATGATTAGCATAAGGGTTAAGCGCGGTTTGTCCTGAAGGATCTGCTTGTGTGAGCTGGAAATTTTCCTTTTTCTGTATAGGGGATCCCCGATGCTTCTCAGGGACAGCGTGTGGGAGGTTTGAATTTGGGGTTGGGGCTTAAAAAAAATGCAGGTGGTGCAGGAGGTGTTGCTTTAGCACGGGGGGGGGGGGGGGGGGTGCGGGCAGTGGTTTCCCCTTTGCAGGGATGGAGCATCTAGGTTAGGTCTTGGCCAATGCTTGTTCGAAAACCTTTAGCTTGGCTAAGGCAGTGCTTCCTCCTTTTCCATTTGGGAACCTTTAGTTGGGTGCTGTCTTGCTTTCTTTGAGCCTTTTTCCTTGTCTTTGCGCCATTTCTGCCTCTGCCTTCGCCTGTCTTTGCGCCATTTCTGCTTGTCTTTGCACCATTTCTGCCTCTGCCTTCGCCTGTCTTTGAGCCATTTCTGCTTCCTTCTTGGCAAAAGGGAAATTTGCGCTAGCTTCTTCTCGTCAGACGGGTTTCTTCGCTTGTCATGCAATATTGACCTTCTGGGGGGGGAAGTCTTGAAGATGCGGTCGTTGGTTGAGGCAGACTGTGAACCTTTCTTCTTTTCGGTGTGCAATGCGGAGTTCTGCCTTATCTTTGGCGCCCTTTACTTTCGGCGTCTTTTTTTTGGGTAAAGTTTCTCCTCAGTGTTCTGCTGCGGCATCATCAAAATCATGTTATAAAAGGGAAGTGATATACTTAGCAGACAGCTGTGGTAGCGTTCTAGGCGGCAGATAAGCGATTCACTGTTGTGGTTAATGTTGCTGCGTACTGTCTAGGGAGATGGCTGCTATATAGTGTTCAGTTCTTTTCCATAAATCATCAAGATTTTCACGGAACTCTTATTAGTTTTTTTCAAAGTTTCTCTAATCTTTTTCATGGGTTTTTGAAGTTTAGATCGTGCAATTTGTTCTCCAAAACAGGACTTGTTTCCTGCATGTCTAGTCTTTGGTGCCACGATCATTTTGCTAGACAGCGACAGGCCTTTCAGAGCCCCTTTTTTGGACATGTTAATCCCTGTTTATGTGGTACTGACTCTTTTAAGATGGAGCTGCAGCTTGCACCTGGTTAGGACGCTGTGTGTGCTAAGATGGAGGGCAGCTCTGTGCTTGCTTGCAGACTGTGTGGTCTTGCAGGAACTGCAGATTCAGCTGTGTTTTTTACTATTCTGCCAAGTTTTCGTTAGAGAAAATCCCCGAGAGGTTTTGGGGAGGATTTTCAGTATAAGTAAGGTAGACGTGAACTGGGGGACATTAATTAGGTGACCAGTTGCATGTAGAGAAAAAGCAAAGGAGTTGTTAAGGTTTTCAGTTTTAATGAAATTACCTTTAAGAACGTATGCCCTCGGTCAAAACACAATGCTACATCACAGTGAAGATCATAATCTGCTTACAGCCCAAGCTGGATGAAGAGAAGAAACAGGAGTGTGTAAAAGAGGGGAGGAGAAGAGGAAAAACAATGTCTATGGGAAAATTATTAAAGGGGCAGGCACGTGAATATAAAAACAAAGAACCCCTTTTGCCACTGGGTGGCAGCATTACATAGTATAAGAAAAAATAACATTGCACGTAAATAAATATGAAACGTGACAGCTACTCATAGAGAACTATGGATTACACTCCTCTCCTGCTTGCAAATCCCCCAGGCGGGGGGGATAAATTTACTGTGAATTAATAGCGGGTATACGCGCCCCTGGAAATACAAATCATGGGCGGCAAGGGGGCCCCCGCACCCGCCCCCCGTCCCCCCCGGGGCCCCAGGCGTATTTCGGGGCTAATTTCCCCTGCAAATACACGTGTGAATAGCCAACACTTGCCGACTGTGGGGAGCTTTTTAAAATTATACGTATGTTTTTTTTTTTA